>APFE030707347.1:46720-104425 GCA_000404065.3 Pinus taeda | reverse complement strand
TTTGAGACCAGTGGAGTTGTACTCACTATGACACCGACTTCGGGTTGGTTGAGACAGGTCTGGGACTAGTAGTACATACTCTGAGACTAACTTTGAGTCAGTATGATACATCCTCAATCATTTCTTCTTCTTCATAATTCAGACAAAAGCATAGCAGAATAGAACAATGTAAGAGTAGAGTAGAACAGAGAAAAACAATACAGATCAGTATAGGGAAAAAAAACACAAAGCAAAGCAGGCAGAATAGAACAGAGCAGGGAAAGGGTCAAGCTGTACAAGGTAGTGCATTTGATGGATGAATAGTAACGACTGATAGATAGATTGCGGATGAAGTTCTCCCTAGTTGAGAGGGAGTGTTAATAAGACAACCATGGAAAAAATTCATGTGGGTCATCTTATTCGTGGCTAATAATATTTTTATTAGATTCCTCTCATCGAGAGGTGTAGGATTGATATAAAGGTCATCCGATTCCAATAAGTATTCATGGAGTTATGAATTTATTTTGATTATGAAATTATTATCAAGCCGACCTACAACTCATGTAGGCTCAGAAGCCCAACAGCCGCATCTATTCAAACACCAACGTTGTGTATAAATACAGGAGGACTTTTCCTCATTTGGACTTACTCATCTCATCACATCTCTCTCTCTCTCTACTGCACATAAAAGAGTCTCTTCTCTACTGCCCAGAAAAGGATCTCTCTCTCACACATGTGAGGCCGAAAGCTACCGAAACTGAAGCTGCAACTGCAAAAGTAAAGATTGACCTACATGGACTAAAAGATCTCCTCAGCTAAAATACATTGTAGGTTCATCTGAACCTCCTTTGAAAGCTACAAATTTTGGTGGTGGAATCAAGTCAATCCAACGGACAGTTTGCAATATATCGAGTGCCTTAGTTTGAAGCCGGAAGCTACCGAAACTGAAGCTACAACTACAGAAGTAAAGATTGACCTACGTGGACTAGAATATCTCCTCATATAAACTACATTGTAGGTTCTTTTGAACCTCCTTTGAAAGCTGAAACTTTTGGTGGTGGAATCAAGTCAATTTGATGGACGGTTTACAAGATATCGATTGCCCTAGTTTGAAGCTAGAAGCTGCTAAAACTGAAGCTGCAACTGCAGAAGTAGAGGTTGACTTGCGTGGACTAGAACATCTCTTCATCTAAACTACGTTGTAGGTTCATCTGAACCTCCTGTAGAATCCGCAACTTTTGGTGGTGGAATCATGCCAATCCGACGGTCGGTTTGTGAGATACCGTCTACCTTAGTTTGACGATGAAGCTGCTAATGTTGATGATGCTAATCTAGGGTTTGCTACTGTTGATATAAATCAGATTTATTGTACTATTTCTCTCTGTTGAATTATTGAAGATAAAAGAAGATTTGATCAAAGGGTTTTCCCACACATTGTGGGGTTTGTCCCTGGCTAGTCGCCACATCTTGTGTCTCTTATCTTGGCTTGTTTTATGTCGATCGTTTAATGTTCTATCTGCAATTTACTTTATGTACATATGATTGCTAATCTGTGGAATATAATAAGAAAAAGAAGTAAACTGTTATAAGCATAGAACATACCATAACTTAACAATTACACTTATAGATATAACTTTGAATGTTGGAATCAATTTCAATATAAGTATACTCATTTGAGATTATTCTTATGTACGATTCTTTTGCCTAAGCAAAAAATTGGGTGTTGCAGCTTCAAAAATAAGTTATTACCAACTTTTATGTTTGGAACTCACTTTCAACTGTGGTGGAATTTAAAGAGACTGATTTGAACCTAGTAATGTGGGAAATATAATTCCCTAAGTAATTTTGGCTTTTGGTTGTAGGAAACCAAAATTTGGCTATGGCCCTTACTAGAAGTAAAGTTGATATGGCAGTGAAGAAGAAGGTTGAACCAGAGGTATTCTTGTTCTTATTCTTCTTTTGGTTGGATTGAGGGGGGCGTTATTTGTTTTTTGTTTTGTTTGTTTTTTAAATTGGTTTAAAACTGAAAATGGTTATCATTTTTATTAAGGCATGGTTGTGGTTGCACTATACAAAAAGTTAATGCAAAGAAAAATTTAAATTGTTTGAGACAAGGGTTTCAAAAAGACCCAAAATTTCAAAATGGCCGCCTACTATTTGTGTGCAATACGACTATAAAGTTGACTAGTATAGTGCCTAATAAAGTGACCTAGTAACAAAACTACCTTACAATGTATTTAAAAATCTAGACTTAGAGGAAACATGCCTGCTTTCTTGATTGATGTCCACTTGAAGTTTGTACACTAGCTTTATACGTTTGTTTTCCATTTCCATGTTGTGCTTGTTGAATTGTTTCCTCATAACCAATCGATATATTAGGAAGGGTGACTTGAGAAGGGAAGCTCCTAACAAGATTCATGACTAGTTCATAAAGCATATTGAAGTTTGTTTCTAATTTTTCTATTACTACCCTCTTTGATAAGCCACAAATGATAACTTTCCATTCCTGAACCTATGAGATTCAATTTGACTTGTGATTGTGCTACTATAATAATAAAAGGCCACGCCTATATCCTAAATATAGTTTATTATTTATGCTTGCTAGAAATGAGTTTTTCTTTTGCATTAAGTGCCTTCCCAACAGTACACTTAGTTCCAAAATGTACATGTCCATCTTCGCATGGTGACCTAGGGCCAAGAAATTTTATCATAAATTTCCTCTACAATATAGAATTTTAATTTCAATAACTTCTTGTATATTTTTTCAAATTATTTCTAGGTAGAGACCAAAAAGCCCCCGCTGCAATGGGTTTATTGAAATTGGTACTGACTAATAGTAGTGAAAGTATCTCTATGTTACTTGCCTCACATGCAACATTCATCGTTGGATGATCACCGAGAACTAATAGCTATAAAGGAAACAATAGAACCAATAGTTATAGAGGCAACAATAGATCCACCATCATACTCTATGCGGAAAGTCCTAGTATATTTTGGAAAAAAAAATTGCTAGGTTTGTCTTTTTGGAAAACCATGGGTTTCACTAAAAGGGAAGGTTGTGAGTTCGAACCATTTGGATTTATTTAACTCAAATCCCTACAACTTTTGACACAACACAAACATCACAAGTCACGGGCTAGAGATGTTTGGATTTCTTGCCCAGATTTTTTTCCCCTCGATGGGTGATTGTCATTAAAGAGGCAGGATCCACCAATCTATGATCAATGAATACCCCAATAATATTAAGGTTCTAGCAGTAATGGTATCGGATTCACTTAGTGAGTTTGTGGCTTCCACCAGTCCAATTTGGCACAGATACTATGGGTGAGAAAATCATATGCCCCCATATGGACATATTAACATGATGCAACAATAAGTGGTAATATTGAGTGGTGTGGTTTAGGCTTCCATGATATGTTATGGAGATAGAGTGGCGAGGCATGTGGCCCTTATGCAAGGGCATGCATGGTCCATAGAGTCATTTTAATTTAATTTAATTTTTATTCCACACATTATGTTTTAAAAACACTTAAATCCCTTTGCAAATGATCTATTTGCACACGTATTTATGAGAACCACCTTCATAGTATATTCTCATAGAATGACTACGCATCGCATTGCATGCCAATTTTTATTAGTGTAACTTAATATTATAACTAACAACTTTGTATGAGTTCTTCTAATTCCCACTCCTCATAAAACATTTTGTAGATCTAAGGGCATTTCATCCTCAAATTTCATGCTATGCTATACAAATTGATTGCTGGTAAGTATCCATCTTAGATGAGGATATTATACATATAACTTAGGTATCATAATTGTCTACATGGGAGCCAACTATATCAAGTTGAGTGTTTCTTTATATTGGGTATTCCTATCAAATAACTATTGCTTATGTATTTGTTTTAAGGCATGCCTTTTGCATTTCCTGTTGTTGTCTTCAATATACATGCATACACATGTTCTATTGACGGAAATGAAATGTGTTATTTATGGTGTACATTAGTAAAATTTATTTCTTTCATGACATGGATGATATGAGTTATTAATGGTGGACATTAGTAAAATTTATTTACTTTTTACAAGGATTTTGAAGTCAGATAATTTATTTACCCTTTCCTCTTCACTTTGAATGAAGTGTTAGCAATACGGAAATAGGTTTACATATTCTATTACCTTTGTTATGATCTCGCTAACATTAATACATTGACTTTTCTCTCCATATGTCTTTGCTTCCTTTGGATTTCCTATTTTCCCAGACTTCCAAATTGTTGAACTTATCTTGCTATAAAAGAGAGCCCTATCATTGTATTTATTCAAACTACATGTTGTGAACACCAACTCAATACTAAAATCTTGGACAGATTGGATGATCGTGAGCTAGTAAATCTATTTTATAAAAAAAATCTCATAATGCATGTATGTAATAAACATAAATGTCTTGTATCTATAAAAAAACACTTTGTACAATATTTTTCTTTGTTTTTCTCCTGGGTATTGGCACCATACTAATATGTTTTTGTCATCTAATGCTTAAATTTTTAAATAGTAAATGTTGGCTTTTTGCAGCCTTATAGTTTTTAAGTCTTGTGTCATGTAAATGATGGAAGTGCATTTCTCATTTCATAGCATATATTTCACTAAAACTATTTCACTTTCTATGATGCAAAACCTTGCTCTACATATGTTATCAACCTCTTAATCAATATTTGCCTCTTGCATATAGCTTTGCAAGTTTTCATATGGTGTCCTTGAGATTCTCTTATCTTGCAAAGATTCTTTCTTTATTAACAAAGTTTTTGGTTTTTTCTATTTTTTGTGACCCTTTTGTATAGGGCTCCTAAGTACTCTTGGGGGCTATTAACTACTCTTCACCTATTGAAAATTGGTCTATTAGTTGTATATTTGGTGAGATTTTATAGAAAGTTTACTTAAATGTTCTATTTTATTTTTACGAGGACAAATGTTTAGTGACATGTATACTAGACCACCTTATCTATGAAGGTTTTCAATTTTTCAGTTGAAATATCCTGAATGCATGCTTTGTTCACTAGACATTTTGAAGTACAACAACTTATGAGTATTTTCAACTTAATATTTCACCAAAAAGAGATATCCTATCTTTGTTTATAGCCCTTCGTTTCTGATGCATAATATTTTTTTGATATAATATTTTAGTTTTTATGTGTAGCATATTTTTAGGAACTCCCTTGTCCTAGTCTCAGTAAGTTACATTTGATCTTTGATATGTTGTGCCTCGTGTTGGTCTATAGGGAGTCTCCCATTCCCTGTCTCCAGCAAACCTTCCCCTATTGATAACATTGGTCCTTGTCATATTTTTGGTTAAATTAAGGGATATATGTGTGTTGTATATAATAGAATAGATTAAATTTGGGATGGGTTGGCCTGACGAGGCAATGGATGGCCATTACAACTATCTTGAATGGAGACCGCAAGATTTAAGTTATGTGGTTCCAGACTTGGAACTAGTGCATGCATAGAATCTTATGTTTTAGGGAAGACATGTGAAAATTCCTTTACTACTTTTCTCACGTGAATAATATAGTTTGTAATGGGTTACTGATTATGCCAAGGAATTAAAACTAACCGATCTTTTCATATGGTTTTTAGGTCATGGCTAGTAAAACAAAGATCTATATTGTAATTTCTTAGGTAATAATACAACATTGTACATACCCATGCACGTCTGTTTTGAACACTTCATCACACACACAACTCAAAACCATAATGATAATTAATATTTGAAACCTTCTTCATATTATCTAAATTAGGTTTATTCATTAATATTTTTTCTTTATACTCATTCAAGATCACAATGAGAGTCTCCTCTCATGTTGTAACTTTACTCCTATTGTTAGCATATACGTACTCTAGAGAAAGGCATCATTTTTGACCCATAGTACTAGCCCTAAAAGGTTTGTTGAAATAAATTCATCTAAATTTTTATGGAACATTGAGTGCTCACCAGCCTCTATTTAGAGTGTATGCACTAGCTACAAGGTGCAACATTGAATGAAATGACACTTAGTCTACAAGTTGAACATCATCCTAGTCAGCAAATCCATGAGAATATTTTATAATTGAAGCCTTTGAACATAATAATGCATAACAAGAATCTTACATGGAGTATTCATACAAGGGCTGAGAGTCTTGTTATATTCTTAGCCAAAGTTCTTCTCTTCTTGAAGACAATAATCTTTTACTTACGAAAATTAGCGGGTATGAATTGAGAATGGATATCCTTATTTTTCTTTCCATCATGTTGATTTTTAATCTGTTATGGGGAATAGTCAACTAATCATTCCACATGGCCAATGAATTAGATGACATGTTATATGGTATAAGTACCCCTACTGGAAAGAGGGGTAATAAGACCCTTTTACCTTATCAGGTAGGATGTATGGTAGTTTCACTAGTCTTCAATTTCCATGAGACGATTATCAAACTTAGGCTATTATAACATACTATTTAACAACATACTTCTTTCCAAGTGTAATGAATCGATAAGGAATCCTTTCTCTAGAACAAACCTATCCTTACCTTTGTTACCTATTCATATCCAACCCTGTTCACCAAATGCAAGTGAAAATATTTGTTGTAGGTATCCCTGCTAGAAGAAGGGGTAACAAGACTCTTTAATACATTTGAAAATGGGACACTTTGAAAACCAGAGTGGTTGCATGCTTTTGCATTCGAAAGTTCATGTTTTTAAAGCCATTTACTTATATTT
Organism: Pinus taeda; assembly: GCA_000404065.3. Lineage (NCBI taxonomy): Eukaryota > Viridiplantae > Streptophyta > Pinopsida > Pinales > Pinaceae > Pinus > Pinus taeda. Next base: position 97,695 of record APFE030707347.1, on the reverse strand, counting down.
TTTTTCTTTTGAACTTCTCTTTTCATTGTGTTCTTGCAATCGAAAATATATTTTCCTTATGCCCTTATGCCTCTAGAGCAGGTGATTCTAATGTAATGGCCTTACACTCTTTTATTCATCCAGAATGATCCACTTGGAAAATTAAAGTGGATAGGTGCAATTCACTTTCTAAACTTCAAGTTTCTAATGTCAATTACTTAGTCTTTTTTATTTCAAAAAATTCATCATTCATGTGTTGCTTACAATAAATAAATAAAATGTCTTCTTTCAAGATACATGAGGACATGCTTCTTGAAGTCATGTATGTTATTATCCTTTAGGTGTTTGAAAATTGGGTCACTTTTAATACCAAAGTTCTTTCTTGTTTTGGACTTTTGAAGTGCTTGTTTCCAAAGTCGATATTTATTGTGTTGTTGTTTTGTTTAACTAACCATTGGCAGTTGCGCATTGCCTTATATGTTGGTTGAGTTATAGTTTCTCGCTTAGATTATCAACCATTAAGAGCTATGTGGTACTTTAAGCATTGCTTTCCATCAATCTTTTGACAAAAAGAAATTGGATTTGTTGTTTGGATTTGTCATTTAAATGACTATGATATGCACTATTTTATGTTGTGGTATTTAAAATCTCATTTATTTTGAAATGCAAGGTTAACCATGGAATATTAAGAGAAGATGAAGCAAGAATATACTTCTAGAAACTCATCAATGATGTGGACTACTGTCCTAGTATGGGTGTCCCATAGAGACTTGAAGGTAGCATGTAACCTGGAAATGAATTAATCCTAGTTAACCCTATTCATCTTCATCCATTAAATCCAACATTCAAACAGACTTATTGCAGGTATGGAATAATAGTATTAATTTTTATGTAATTACACTCTCACATTATATTATCTACCCACAAAACTCATTGAGTTTGATTCTAAATGAATAAGAAGGTTGCGGGAAGAAACAAAGAATAGAGAGAACAACTCATGGATGTTATTGTCATTGGGTGAAATAAGTTGCAACAACCACTATCAACACTGAACCGTGTTGTTTTTTGTGCCATACATTGGACTCAATCATTTTTATATCTTTAAATTTTTTGAAATGAGTGATTAATTTAAGCTTGTTATATTTCAATAATTAAGCAAGACTTTCTAATAGTGTGGGGGAAGATGAAGATAATTAAATAAAATAAAAACTTAATTCAAGAGACAAAAATATAGTGGAAAAGTATTTTAATCCTGAATGTATATTCACACAGAATGATGATACAATATTTATACATCAAGCTATGTCTCGAGATAGTTAGTCTATCATGGAAATGCAATCTCTTGGTTGAGTGAATATCTCAACCACACACTAATCTAAGAGGTTAACTAGTTGGAGAGAATATCTAAACCAAATAGACGTCAACAAACTCTCAAGTATTAGGAAGAGACTCATTCTAGAATTAATGAGCACATCAAAGACAAGTAGGAATTATATTTTCCAAGTTTCATAATTTTATTATTCTGGACTTATTGATTGTTATTATGAGGCTAACATTCCCCGCCTCAATCATAAGTCCAGAGTACGAACCTGATACTATCTCCAAGTCCTCATGCTGAAATTGTTGCGCTGAGCCTCAGTGAAAAACTGCCTGAAAAATCGCAAAAACTGGATGTCCAAACTCCAACATGAAGAGAGAAAACCAAGAGAAGTGAATCAACTACAAGTCTAACACATCCCTGAAAAACTTGACAACTCAATCTAATGCCAAGATACAATGAAAAAGGATTTATCTATCCTTTTATGGGTTCAATGACTATCCAAGTGAATAAAAATTCCCACATTTTCTCTCAATCAACATCCTGATCTCATGTCCACTGAAAAATTTTGATTCCCCATGGAAAATTGTGTTGTCCAAACTTTCACTCTAACAACCATCATCATCAATTCAATTTCATCATCAATTCCACGCTTTGTCAATTGAAAGAAGAGACCATAACCATCTGCATTTGTTTTGAACTCCTCCCCTTCAAATGTAGCAGAGTTTCACTATTGTACTCCCTCTTTCAGGTGCATGAGAGTACCATATTTTCCTTATTGGCTGCAATATTCGTCTTCTTGTGAGATAGAATTCTGTAATAAAACATATACAATCATTTCACTATAGAAAACCACTCCCAAGGCTCAATCCATGCATAATTAATCTTCAATCTGGATGGTTGGTTTTGTTTGTAACATCTCTATGAAGAATGATTCTTCTTTCCACAATGGTGACAAGGATGGAGATCAAAACAACGATCTTGCATATGACTAGTTCTTTGAAAATGTTGGAATTTTGGCTTTTCTTCAACTTTCTCATTGATTGATGTTGCTTGATCAAGAAATCCTCCACCAATGAACTTGATTGGTTCTGAATAATAAAGAATATGGAAATTTTTTTCATCTTTCTCATATCCTAAACCATGTCAATTTTTGTTGCATTAGGTTTCCTCCCACGGTTTGATGATTGGCTTGGAACAAGAAGGTTAAGCTTGATCATGTACAACTTCTACACTTGGATTTGTATCCTTGAGTGCCTTGGAGTTATCTTCATCATTTTAATTTGTATTGTTGAATGGTTTAGAAACATGACTCTTTTGTTGCAACTCATCACGTTGTAGTTGTGATTCAAGTTAGAGAAATTCAATCATTTCATGTGCTTGATGTAAATGCATTTTAATATCAGAAAGAGTGGATTTACTGATTTTCACCGTGTATTCAGCAGTGGATAGTATCATATTGTTCACAAATATTAATAATTGAATACTTTTCTCCATTTGAACTCACTCGCTTAAATTCTTGAACATGCTTGCTTGATTTTAACACTTGCTTGATTTTCACGCTTGCTTGAGATTATATTTGTTCTTTGCTTCTTTCAATTTCACTTTATTTTATTTTAATAAGTTTAGGGTGTCAACTACCACTGAAAATGCACCCAATTTAATTATTTTACAATGATTATATGACACGTTCAAATGAATTCTCTTGAAAGAAATCAATCTCCTATCGATTCTCACTTAATGATTCAAGGCTTAGGGTGTCTTGTTCAACCGAGAATGCACCCTTTTTGTTAAAACGTAAAATTTTATTGGACTTTCAACACATATTCACTAATTATCTAAACTTGACTTCGACACAAATTTGGACTTATACATTTATTTTAAAAAAATTATGGACTTCACTCAACTTGATCTATTCGTAGCTTATACTTGACTCAACTAACAAAATGACTTTTTGAACTCCTCGAATTACAACCTTACCACTCCAAAAATTTACCCCTCTTACAAAATTACCTTTCCATTACCTTATCACTCCATTACATAAAAAAATTACAAACACTCCTTATCTCTCCTTAAAATTCCATAAAAAACTTTATAATCACTCTTTAAAAATGCCTTTACATGCTTCCAATTAGATAATTATTAAAACTTTATGAAATCATTTGAATTCACTTTTCTTATGTATGTAAAGGTATATGCCCCTTTCCCTTTATGCATATAAAAATAGATGTACCCTACCATACGTGTCTTTTCAAAAGATTTTTCACCTTATACTTTGAATAACGCCCACAACTTGCAACGATCCTTCATAAAAAAAATGTAGAGATGTTAACTGATCCAACATAGAGACATCAAAAAACATAGAGATAATCCTTTATGCACAGCTCATGAAATTTAGAGACTCCTTCACCTCACAAATTCATGTAAATTTAGAGTTTGCAAGGCTCACACTCTTGCATTTTCATTGCATATGAATCTCCTTCAGAACTTGGGATAGATTTAAATAACATATGTTGATTTATATTTCCACGGTGACACATATTTCAATTCTCAATGATAAGACTGATTATGATTCTCCCATGCATTTTTTTCCTCGGGTACTATTTCCAACCAGAATGTTGTATTGAGAGCACCACTATTTATTTGCACAATAATAGTTCCTTGATAGGGTGAAACTTTCTCCTCCTCTTGTTCACAACTAGAAATGAATTTCAACTTCCATGACCATTTTCAACAAAAAAATATGAAAAACAATCTATGTAGAGGTACTCAGAGGCAACGCTCACATTTCTTTTTATTTTTATTATCGCACCCTGGACTAGCATGCACTAGTGTTGAGCCAACCACTATAACTACTTCGACCATGTGCAGACAAGAAAGAACAGTCATCAACAAACTTGTGTGTAGAGATCTGATGATGGAAAGTCTTCTCCTCCACTTGTTTCATGTCTTCCTTTGATTAGTGGACCTTAACCATCGCATAATTGACACACATAATTTAATGGCTCTCAGAAGATTTCAACACAACTTCTTGGTATATTCAATAGATCTACAACTCAACCTGGTTTCTTCTCCACTACTGTAGTGCGTTTCTCCACGCAAATGGATGGCCATCCTTAAGTTGATTGCAGATTCCCGGAATATTATGGGATCTGACGGACATGGGCGCGGTCAATTTTTTTACCGCGCCCATGTCCATTGGATCTTGGAATATTCTAGGAGTCTACAATCGACTTAAGCTCACTGTAGATGGACACTCTAATAGTGATCAATCACACAAAAATTGATCAATGATATGTGATCTGGGATTGATCTCTTCAAACACGTCAAACAAAATATCTCCAAGCAGCCCAAACACAAGTCTATAGGTAAAAGTTGATCCAATAAACTATAAAGACTAGTTCTAGCGATGGGCATGGACTAGAATGGCTCCTCTACCTCAGGTCTGCAATCAAATAGACTCAATCTCTTCTTCCAATAGTGATTAAACACGTAAAAAACTCAACCACAACACAATATTATCCCCTAACTTAGCTCTGAAAATTTGGCATTCATTCATCAATCTGACTAGATGAACACCATCCTTTTTCGTATCGCAGTGGCACTCTGTCTGTAGGGTTTCAAGCATAGGAAAAAATCGTAGGCATGAACTGGCCATTTCCTCTAGCAATATAAACACATAAAACGATTTACAAAGGGGAATAAAGTCACAAATTACATCAAACTTAACTGAAGAACATAGTAGCATGAGATCTGAAACCCTTGTCCCATCGAGAGCAACTACGCAAAGATTATTCAACAAAATAGTGCCTGTGAAAATCGAAGTTGGTCTCTACAATGTTATTTCATATCAAAACTATCAGGCCCTAAGAACTATAGATTCTCTGATACCAAATGAAGATAATTAAATAAAATAAAAACTTAATTTAAGAGACAAAAACATGGCAGAAAAGGACTTTAAGCCTGAATGTATATTCACAAAGAATGATGATACAATATTTATACATCTAGCTATGTCTCGAGATAGTTAGTCTATATTGGACATGCAATCTCTTGGTTGAGTGAATATCTCAACCACACACTAATCTAGGGGGTTAACTAGTTGGAGAGAATCTCTCAACCAACTAGACCTCAACAAACTCCCAATTATTAGGAACAAACTCATTCTAGAATTAATGAGCACATCAAAGACAAGTAGGAATTATATTTTCCAAGTTTCATAATTTTATTATTTTGGAATTATTGATTGTGTGTGAAGCTAATAGAAAAGAATATTTAGCCTAAAATAATTCAATGTTCTACAAAGGTAACAACCTCTTTGAACAAAATTGATTTCCAAAATGCAAATGGAATCAATTACTAGTATCATTGCATATAACAATATATCCTGAAGTTGAATTATTAAAAACAAAGATAATAGAAATAGTAAAAAGAATGAATGGTTTGAACTTCTAAAGTTGAGTGACACTCTAATAAAAGATCCACCTGAAGGTATATGAAATACGTCTAGCCTTCAATGTTTGCAACTTGATTCATGTAAATAAAAAAATTCATTGCCATCTAAAATGGAAGGCCTTACAACATATGTTTACATAGATTTGATCTCCATCGAACAAATGTGTCTAGAATTTTTTTCATATAAAACATGACTAAATACTTATATATTACTTAGAAAATTTGCTACTAGAACAAATGTAAATAGTTGATCTTCTTAATGTGTTTAATTGGAGGAGGATGGGCTACTTCACACTACGTGTGGAACACCAAATTATATAAAAGGCACCTTTAGTAGACTCCCTTCAGCAACAATGATCACTTTAGTATTTATTTTAATTGTCACTGATGAGAAGTTACAAATCGTTTATTAATTGTAGTGCATTTTAGTTCAAATATAGCATATTTTTCTAGTCCTCTTGTGCAACAAGCATAGCTATGTCACTTGCATCTACCTATATGACATCCAAATAGTGTCAATGTGGCCAACTTATGGTCAGAAAGTAATCAAATAGAACAATGAATTCTAGTTGGAAGACATACACGTATAATTTTGAATTGTGAGGTTTGCACTTTGTTGATATGAGCAATGACATGCCTATGTCAACAAAGGAAAAATGACCCAGACCAAATCTCTTCAAACAACCCCAGTTGTTTGGAATAGTCGTTCCCACTAGGTTTAAAGGCTTTTTTGGCCCTCAACTTCCTCCTCTTATGAAGAAGAAAAACAAAAAGAATCCTAAAATTAAATTATACCCTATGGTATTAGTAAATTGAGTTAAATAATATCTAAGTTTTACAAGTTATGTTAGTGAGGTTCTTAACATGAATGTAAAATTGTTAGCTTTCTATTACAAAACAAAATTTATATTCTAACATTTACAACGATATATTACAATGATAAAAGAAGGATAGAACTAAATGTAACTAGTGCAATAAAAAGAATGAAATAGCTATGATACAACAACTAGTATTAATCAAAGAGACATCCTATTATCAACAAAAAGAAAAGTTAATTCTTTTCTTAATGTAGTAAAGAACAAAACAAACAATTGTAAGAAAAACAAGCAATTCATATCATTAAGTAAACACAACATGAAAACTTTGTTTTCTTTTTTGAATCAATTTAACACTAAGAAAAGACAACAAAAATAAATCAATTACTCTAATTTACAGTTACTTCTTGGCCAAGGCTTATAAGCGAGAAAGGGAAAACAAATAATGAATGATATCATTTATTAATTCATACATTCATTGGTGATTAACAAATTAAATCCATAATGAAAAGAATAATGTTGATAACATTCGCTGTGATATCTCTACTACAGTTTCAATAAAATAATAGTAAAATTAGCTAGACATTAATCAAGCTAATCCAACAATTAAATTCGTTTTTTTCTTCTTAGGGCACAAGCCACTACAAATGAATAATTGATCAATTATACAAATCTGAGTAGATATATTGTAGCAACAGATAAATTTGTTAAAATCATTTGCTTGATTGCACACAAATCCAACTAACAAATACAAATCTATTCCATAAACCACAAGATATTATGAAATTTAAACTATAACTATGGAAATAATAAAATGCAACACACTAATGGAATCAAACCACACCAAGATGTCTCAAATTTTCATTCATTCCACAGTAAAAAAATAAAAACTTCTTTGTTCAGCACAATGTCTCTCTCCTCTCTCTTTGGTTCCCCCCTTTACTTCAAAAATAACAGGTTTGTATAGGTGACTACAATATCTCTTACATACTTCTAGAATTCAAACTTTAAAAAAGTAGAATTATAAAGATAATAATAAAAATTACTTTTTTGTTGAGTTAGATGACCGATCATAACAAAACTAATATTAAGAGCAAATAACATGAGAACATTCGGGAATATGTCTTGATTCAAGTAGGTACATCCCACAGATAGAGTGACAACAATTTTGATCAAAGATTTCACCTATGATATACATAGCAAATAATTAAAAAATAGTACCAAAAAAATAAGGTTGTTGCAAAATTAGAAATTATATAACATACTTTTCTCCTTTCTGTTTATATTTATTTTAATTTATTAAAGAAAAACTCAAAATAACAACAAAATCTTACCTCAAGATTAATCTAAAAATATATATCAATTAAAAACTTTATTTAGCATTTTTTGGTTCCTAAGAAATAAACAACTTGACTCTGGCAGACTTTACTATAATGTGTGTCTGATCCCTTGGAGATTCGAAAGACTAAGTAGGATCATGTTGTTTAGGATTTAGATGAAGATTACAGGTAGCCCTTAAATGCTCGTTCTCCTGGGTCAACTATTCAATTTGATGAGTGAGTTGTGGAATAGTCACCAAGTACTATTGGTGCCAATAGAGATCTAACAAATTTTCAGAAGCAACTTTGTGATATTTGTCTTTCAATTTTGGTGAATTATCAACATTACAAAGAGAACCTTGATCTTGGATGACTTTTGGGCTAACCTTCTTTGATTGAGTTTCCTCAAGATCTAAAACATTCGAATCACAAGGGTTATTTATTTATTTACTTTATATTTTTATGTTATGCAACAAATTTGAAATTTTCCTATGTAACAATTTTTACTTTATATGTGTAGTGCTATCTTGATGAGACTCACCATCTATACATTGTTTTTCAAGTTTAGGATCAAAAGGGTTGAGCTAAAGCTTGTCCTTATAGGTTGCAGGTTTACCCCATCGGTGGGACACCTTTCAAACCACACCCTCTTGAACAATAAGATTTGTATTATGTCTCTCACATAACCCAGAGGTTTTGGGTGTTGATCCTTGATTTTCCCTCTTCCTCGAAGACATAGGTTCATAAACATACTCAGGTTCATTGACATGGGTAGCGTTGCCCAAAGGCTTAATGGGATCATCATCAATTTCTATATCAAGGTCTGAAGACACCTTAGGGAAAGACTGCTTGAGTTGGGGTTTGTGAACAAAACCATTCTTAAACAAGAACAAATCCCATTATAACCCTAATTTATTCAATTGAAACTTAACAAAAATCACAATTAAGCCATGATGAATTAGATAACAGTGGTTATGTTGTTTCTAGTATGTCAAAGCCATCTTAACCAACGAGACATGTTGGGAACGGGTCCCCTAGGGTAAATTTTGGGGTTAAAAGCCCAATTTTTGGGGCTAAAGGCCCAAGTTTTGTGTAGATATTGTAATGTATTTGCATTTTGTGGTCACAGAGCGTGAAGATGTAAACAGTCAAAAATGGTTCAAGCCCTTAGTTTAGATAGTTTTTGTCGGCTTGATGACATCGACCCTTGGTCCGTGGACCATGGGAATGTATAAAAAGGGAGCCTTAGAAGAGTCTAAGGCAAGCTTTTGTTAGAGTTCGAAGGAATTTTTGGGTTTGTGAGATCTAAGAGAGAAGATTATTAGCGTGGGAAGAGGCTCTATAGTTGAGTGCGCAGAGGCCTCGGGTAGAAGTCTGCAGCTGAGTGCGCAGACCCCAGCAGCTATGTGCAGAGGGAAGTTAGAGCCTGTATTGAAGATTTAACCATCAATAAAGAGAATTATTCTGGAGATATCTATTTATGAGTTATTTTACTTCTGTTATGAATGTTACGATTATGTTATGTTGAATACTGGGTTTATGAATTAATTCTATATTGATGCGCGAATCTATGTATTTTACTTTGTCATATGAATGCAAGTAAGAATATTTGTTTACACACGATAATCATAATTCATGTTGAAGATAAACAATACTTAAGCTAATCAGGGTAGACACAGAGGTAAGGGTAATTATAGAGACATGTAAGCATCTGAATTGGCTATTCAGGTTCTACAAAGGACAATCAGAGACTTTTGTGGAGGCTTCAAGGACGAATAAGAGAAGTACATTGATAAGCCCTAGAGGGCTTATCAATCCACATGAAGGTATGTTTAGGGTATAAAATCGACATCAAAACCATCTTAAGGTGCGAAAACTTGGTTCCTGCATCCCCCCATACTTCTTTAGGTGAGACTTCAATCCGCGCTCTGCGGATTGATGTCGAAAGGGCCAGTAGTGTAGGTATTTTCTTGGCTACATAACACTGAACTTGGGTCACAGCCCATCAAGCCAAAAAATGGTTACATTGCTGGGACCGAGATCTACATAACGAGATGTGTGATGTCGCATCATTAGAATCAAACTAAGAAAAATATTAAAGACTGGTTGGATAGAAAGATCCACAAATTCTCGATGAAGGAAAATAGGAATCCACACGATTGATGAAAGAACGATGGTTGGATAGATATTTGTACACAAAGATACACGAATCTTCTTCTGTTCCTTCTCGATTGAATTATATGAGTGGATCGTGAAGTTGGCAGATGGCCAAGGGAGGTGGAGGCTTAATGGTCCGATTGTCTGGACCCCAGAATTAGTGTGGAGATTGGAAGCCTCTGAAGATAAGATCATGCATGCTGTCGATCATTGGCTCAATCGTATCATAGGAGGGTTTGTGACAGAGTTTGCGTCCATACCTTGGTTAGTTACAACAAATAAGAGCACTGCTTCTTCAAGGGGCTTCGAGGTAAGTATTTAAAATCATTAAATACTTGGATTAAGATGCTCTTATGTGAAAAGTGGGTTATGCAGTTACCTTGATGTTTGGGGCTATGTGAAGTGGAAGGACTTTCAAGGATGGAGGAAGAAAATGCCTTGAATATAGCCTGCTGATTAAACCTCCTCTGAGTGACAACGAGGGAGCATCATAAGCTTCTCCGGAGAGCACTGTTCAGTTAATAAGACAGGAATTCTCGCGAATACCTCATCCACCCATGCCGCCTACATCTTCACCTCCACCACTTACACCCTCACCCACACCACGACCACCTCCGCCACCGTTCAATATGGTGAACTCCGTAAAGCTACATATGTTCAAGGGCATGGGAAATGAAGATTTAGACCAGTTTTGGTTCATCACAAAAGTTGTATGGGAAGCTCAGGGTATCACGGATGATCAAATGAAGAAGGAAACGATTGTTAGTGCTTTGCAGGACCATGCACTAACGTTGTACATTAAGTACTGCACTGGTAATATAATGACTGTGTTGGCAAATATCCAAACTGCGTTGAATAAGGAATTTAGTAGACCTAAGTCTGAGGTGCAATCAATTGTGGGAATCGAAAAAATCATGATGAAGCATGTTGAGACACCTTGGGATTTGGATCAAAGATTTAAGTATACGATCCACGAGGCTAACATGAATTTGACTCATGGGCAACATTGTGAATGGTTTGTGGCCTCGTTCCTGCCTCATCTAAGAGCTACACTATCACAACAGAAGATTGGGACCCAGGTAGAAGCTCTGGAAATCGCAGTAAGATTTCATGAGACACCAATGCAAGATGCTAATCTAGGGGTTCAGCAAATTCATGCGCACTTGCAGAACCTTTGCCTCGAAATGCAAAGTTTAAGAAAGATATAACAGTGTTGAGGAAAATTAAATACCTATCATTTAATTGTCAACCCGGTGGTTTCATAAAAATTGTGAAGCATGCATGCACTGTATATGCTATAAATTAACTTTCAATTTAGATCAATATAACTACGAAACCAAATAATGACAAACCAAATTCACCTATTCTAATTTAACAATCAACTCTAAAGAAATTATAGTACTTCGCGCAAAATTGAAATATTAATATTTAAATCTTGCAAGAATTGAAAAGCACGCCACTCTTTCATAAATAAATAAATAAAATAAAATAAAATAAAATAAAAAAATCATTCTTAACCTCTCACACATTAAAAGATATGAAAGCAAATAAAAACAATTTCTCTTAACTTCTAGGTAGAAAGAAAATAAAAACAATCGACCTTAACCTCTAGGTAGAAAGCTAATAAAAACAATCACTCTTAGAAACAATCACTCTTAACCTCTCACACAGGAAAATATATGAAAGAAAATAAAAATAATTGCTCTTAACTTCTAGGTAGAAAGCAAATAAAAACAATCACTCTTAACCTCTCATGCAGGAAAAAGTATGAAAGAAATAAATCTTAATCTATGAAAACAATAAATCTTAATCTATGAAGAACAATAAATCTCACATATTGTAGATGGCCAATCCAAAAGCATGAGAGATGGAAAGTTGAGAGGCTCCAAATTCCATAACCAAATCAAAGTGAACATCACTCACGAGCATGGTGTCAAATCCAAATTCTATATTCAAAACATGAGCATTTCCTCAACTTTACACATGCCTTTGAAAGGAGAAGGCTCTCCTATTTATAAAAAAAACATAAGAAGCTAACTCATCAATGGAGGTCCATTATTCTCCCCCTAGATCTCTAGAAAATCTCATAGAGTTACAACTCAAATAGGTATTTATGAGACACATATCCTCGTTGACCTTTATCCAAATCTTCTTCCATGTCTTGAATGGAATTCGAATTTGAGCATTGGAGGTCACATAAGGGTGCCTTGGAAACTTCCAAATGACCTACACATGTCATGAAACTCAAGCCGCTTCTAAGTATTAGAAAGTATATGTATTTTTCTAAGTTTTAACCATTTAATTCACTTGTAATACTAGAAATCATTAACTTTTGGAAAACACAAATGGAACCCATATAATTATGAAAATGGAGGCTAATGAAAGATTATATGGCTATGGAGTTGTGACATATGAGTGAAATGGTGGCGATAAAGGTGAAAGTGGATGATATTTTGAATACATTTTGGAGACTCTACCTACCCCCCAATTGACGTTATTGCATGTTCTCATGCATCTACTGCATTTCTTAATCATGATTTTCTTTTTAATGAGCTTGGCTTATATCAATTGTCCTTAAAATTTGCATTTGACAATTTCATTTCTTTTCGCAAAGTATTCCTTGTCATACATTGAATTGAAACATGTTTGGTTGGTTCTTGTGGGACAACCAAATCCTAATTGGTATTGGTTCTTGTGTTTCAATACCTTTTTTTTTTTTTTTGTTGCTGGAAGATTCATTGAACATGTTTAAGAATGCATCTTTAAATCAGCCATATTATATGTTCATCACTTAGGTATTATTTGCAAATCATATAACTTTTGAACCATAATGCAATTATAATGATTAGGACACGTATGTTAGATCAAATGAAGTGAAATGGAATGAAGTGATATGGATGTGATAATAAATGGATGTCCCTTTCCCCCCACCCCAACTAATGGTGTTTACAGTTTTTTTCAAATGAGAAAGGAAATATGGTGAAGTATTTTCCAAAAATTATAATTTCAGTATTCAAGGAATTCTATGATTAAAAGCTAGAAAAGAACATACCTTTATTTACCTAGGAAGTGGACAAACTGTGCATATGTAGAGAAGTTGTAGCTACTACTGGATCATTGAATAGAATGTAGAATTTTATCTGCTTCTTGGTTGCATAAATGGTGGATGAGGTGGTGAAAGTGGATTCTTTATTTATGCTACTAAATCTGTTGTATCTACTACAAAATGTTGAAATGATATACTCTTCACCTACTTTAGGACCCGATGGTACAATTCTACTCATACGAAAAAAAATGTGTTATTATTGAGCATGAAGAGAATTCATTGGATCACTGACCATTGGTGAATGTCGTTAACCAATGTGAGGCAAACTCGCCATTAATGTCAACGAGTGCCAAGTTACCTAAGTACATCTTTCAGACTGCGAATAGATGAGCTGATGTTGAGTCACTTGCAAGATCCAACGCTCAAGGGACATTGATGTATTCCCATGATAGGTGCATCATAGGCAAAAACTCAAAGGACCCATCTAAAAAAAGTATGATATATATGCCAATCTTGACACACTATGTCTTGAACCTTATGTAGAGGGTTATTCAACCCCAGGTGGATATTCTTCAAAAGTTGTGCATCCAAAAGGGACATTGATGTATTCCCATGATTCAGTTCAATATTCTTTTTGCAGACATAGTTCTTATAGGAGAAAATTTTCCAGGAGTTGGATGATGATGGATGCGGAATCAAATCAAGCTTAGCTGCAGAAAGGAGTCATTTCTGCAGCTCCTAAGAAAAAGGAATAAATATGCAACAATTTGAAGCAAGATTTATATATGAATTTTTTTTTTTTTTTTTTGAAATTGGATTTTGATTTTTAAGCTAATGCATTTTAATTTTTTACAAGTCACACGAAAGCAAGTTATCAAGTTGTAAATTTCTCAATTCTCTAAAAAAAGGAATTGATCATTTTTATTTAAAAATTTACATTTCCCTTATTCAAAAACATGAAGAATTTTTTTTATGTTATTTTTTTTATTGAAAATCAAACATCATTTTTTTTTTTTATTTAAATTCAAAACATGATAAATTTTTTTTATTGAAAATATTTTTGTGAGCATAATGAAAATGTAAGAAAATAAATAAAAAATCTAAAGATTTTAAAGTCTAAGAACTTAAAAAAATTCAATCAAGAATTTAAAAAAAAAAATGCAATCAAGAACTTAAAAAAAAAATGCAATCAAGCTTGATTTTATTTTTCCTAATTTATCTACTTGAAAGAAATTTTATTTTTATTTTTTTAAGTATATAAATGTTTCCAATGGAGCCATTTACATATTAGACTTCATATCCAAATTTGAAAAATGTACCTGATTGTGCATGAGGACATGGAAAATTGCTTTAACCTTTAGATTTGCTGCAAAGATTTTTCAAGAACAGATGAATGTTGCGGTGCAATCGCATTTCAATACCACTCCTCAATGTAGTTATTGTGCTCCAAAGAATTTTTAATTTGCATTCTAGATCCTTTCATCCATAAATGGTTAGTATAGATCTTTTTTATATTTTTATAAAAATGATATGCAGCTAAATAATCTATGCATCTACATGTTTTAATCATGCATCTAGAAAAAAAGTGAAAAATGAACTCTAGACTGAGAGCTAGTTCCTATGCAGACTTCCCCAGCAATGGCGCCAAAATGTTGAGGAAAATTATTTACCTATCATTTAATTTTCAACCTGGGGGTTTCGTAAAACTTGCGAAGCGTGCATGCACTGTATATGCTAGAAATTAACTTTAAATTTAGATCAATCTAACTATGAAACCAAATAATGACAAACCAAATTCACCTATTCTAATTCAACAATTAACTCCAAAGAAATTATAGTACAATTATAGTACAGCGCACGGAATTGAAATCTTAATATTTAATTCTTGCAGGAATTGAAAAGATCACCTCTTTCAAAAATGAAAGCAAAAACAATTATTCTTAACCTCTCACACAGGAAAAGATATGAAAGAAAATAAAAACAATTTCTCTTAACTTCTAGGTAGAAAGAAAATAAAAACAGTCACTCTTAACCTCTAGGTAGAAAGCAAATAAAAACAATCATTCTTAACCTCACACACAGGAAAATATATGAAAGCAAATAAAAACAATTGCTATTAACTTCTAGGTAGAAATAAAATAAAAATAATCACTCTTAACCTCTCACACAGGAAAATATATGAAATAAATAAATCTTAATCTATGAAAACAATAAATCTTAATCTATGAAGAACAATAAATCTCACACATTGTAGGTGGGCAATCAAAATGCATGATAGATGGAAATTTGAGAGGCTCCAAATGCCATAACCAAATCAAAGTGAACATCACTCATGAGCATGGTGTCAAATCCAAATTCTATATTCAAAACATGATCATTTCCTCAACTTTACACATGCCTTTGAAAGGAGAAGGCTCTCCTATTTATCCAAAAACATAAGAAGCTGCCTCATTAATGGAAGTCCATTATGCTCTCCCTAGATCTCTAGAAAATCTCATAGAGTTAGAATTCAAATAGGTATTGATGAGACACATATCCTCTTTGACCTTTATCCAAATCTTCTTCCATATCTTGAAGGGAATTCGAATTTGAGAATTGGAGGCCACATAAGGGTGCCTAGAAAGCTTCCAAATGACCTACACATGTCATGAAACTCAAGCCACTTTTAAGTATTAGCAAGTATATGTATTTTTTCTAAGTTTTAACCTTTTAATTCACTTATAATACTAGAAATTGTTAACTTTTGGAAAACACAAATGGAACCCATATAATTATGAAAAGGAGGCTAATCAAATATTATATGGCTATGGAGTTGTGACATGTCAGTGAAATGGTGGTGATAAAAGTGAAGGTGGATGATATTTTGAATACATTTTGGAGACCCTACAAATAGTGTGACCTGAGGTGTGCGAAGAAGTTTGGTGCCTAAAGTGCAAAATCCAAGGGCATGACAAAGATCACTCCCTAGTTTTTGCAAATTATGCTGCAGCAAGGGGACCAATGCCTCTGAGGCCGGAAGCTGCAACAGGGCCAAGTACAAAGCCCGCGGTATGGTGTGCTATCTGTCAAGTAGCTAGGAAACATACGATAGACGATTGACATTTGCTACAAAAATTCATACAAACATCGCAACAACTCTTTTGCAACTTCTGTCAATCAGTGGGTCATGATGAGCGCAATTTCTGGAGTTACGAATTAATGATGAACAGGACACCTGCATACAGGGTGTTGGTAGAAACGTGACGTCCAGACCAAGGCGTTGGAGGAGTGAGAGGCAAGTATCAAGGGTGCGAACAATGTTGAGGTGGAGGAGGACTTGATAGAGGTCGAGGGTAGGTTATTTGTTACAATTATGGAGGACTAGGACACTACGCGTGAGATTGCTCAAACCCAACGCGACTGTCATGTCGCTATTGTACTCAGTTTGACCATGTGACAAAGGATTTCCCTATATTGTTAACTAAGATATGCGAGAAGGGGGCACATCCTCAATAACCGGCTCAAAACCTGTAGATGATGAGGGCTCAGCCTCGTGAGGAAGATCCTAAGGTAAATATTGTACTGCAGAGTGGGGCAACGACTGGTGAAGATAAGGGGAAACAACTTGAAGAAGATGAGTGAGTCTGCAAAGTGCTAAAAAAGGAGATTGAGTTTGGTCTAGAACGCACGAAAGAAACATTTATGGAAGCGACAAAACACTTCGTCGAGGCCCCTACCTCAGGGAGTTAGGAGAAGTTGACTGAAGAAATGGACCCATCCATGATTACCACATTCTTGGAGACTTGCATGATGCTACGTGATCAAAAGGTTGTGAAGGGACTGCAGGAGCTGATCAATAGGTGCGCTAGGAAGGAAAACACGACTGACGGACTGAGCGTAGTTAGAAAGATTGGAAAGCATAAGGCAAGAACTAGACTTGAGATGAGACTCACCACATAGATAGGCGAACATGATATGGATCAGGTTATTTTAGATTTAGGGTCGGATGCGAACATTTTGTCGAAATAGACATGGGAGAGAATGGGGAGACCTGTGCTACAATGGTCTCCGATTCAGTTAAGTATGGCGAATCAACATAAGATCATCCCAATGGGGAGGTTGCAGGGGGTAACAATTGATATTGAAGGCGCAAGTCCACTAGCTGATTTTGAAGTGATAGAAATTGTGGATGATAGCAATCCCTACCTCGTGCTCCTTGGGATCCATTGGGCCACTGACATGAATGAGGTAATCAATCTGGAAAGTGGAAGGTGATATTTGAGAAGAAATCGCTCTGCACAGTGGTGCCATTAGACCTTGCAAAAACACTGCGCCATACTGAACCGGTCTGCGATTATGAAAGTGATGACAGTTTGGACTAGATTTATAGGATAACAACGTGAGATCAGGATTGGGTGAATCGAGAGCAGATGGATGTATTGCATGGAACCGCAAGAATTCCTACACATCAGATTCATAAAAGAACTAGAGCATTGGCAGAATCAACTACATGAAGTATCTACATTGTGTTATAATATGATGACCAAGTCATTATGATGTGTATCATCAGAGGTAAGAAATATACCTTAATATGATGGTTTAACTGACGTTGATCACTTTTTGGATGCATTTGAGAGGGAAGTACTAGAGAAACATTGCTTTTAGGCCCTAGACTTGGTGTTGCACACTACACTTGCAAGATGGTGGGCACACACAAGGACAATTTTGACAATTGGCGCATATACAGAAAAATGATGAGAGTGTTGTTTGGCCACCCATAAGTGTGCCTAATAGAAAAAATATGATGGTAGGAATGATCTGTGAAACCATTTGGCCAAATGGACTGAAGTGTATGGAGAGAGGCCTCAACTAGAGTGGGTACATCTATTTTGTCATACATTAGATGTTACTCTAATGAATTGGTACTTGGAGATGTAACTTTGCCATGGCACTGAAGCATGGGATGTTTTGCACCAAGGATTTTTATTAATGTCCAACTTTGAAGATGGGTTTGAATGTATCGACGAAGCGTTACAGGAGGTTAAGGTAGCAATCTTTAGGATACTACAGGATCCTCTAGATTTGATTCAACCTGATTAGACTACCCAGTTGACCCACACGCTAGAGTGCTACAATGTAACAATAGAAGAAGAAGACGAAGACCCGAGGAAGGTTAGTATTCCAGAGACTGAAGGTCACCACGAAGTTGAGGGACTACAACTAGAGAACCCATACATAACAAAGCCACTCAAAACTAGATAGGTGAGCATTGACAGAGAGGCAGAGCTGAAGTTTGCAAAGATTGGGGACTACTGGGATGACTCAACGGTAGATAAGGTCGCCGAACTACTCCATGAATATCAGGATTTGTTCCCCATGAAGTTTTCATCTGAAAGGGATAATAGGGGAACTGGGTGTCATGAATATCACTCTAAAACCATAGGCAAAGCCAGCTAAGCAAAGACCTTACTGCCTCAATCCGAAGTATAAAGAAAGGGTCCACTTAGATTTGGATAAAATGCTTGCAGTAGGTACTATTGAACCGGTGGAAGAATCTGATTGGGTGAGCCAAATAGTAGTTTAGCAAAAGAAGTAGAAGGAAGAAATAAGGATATGCGTAGATCTCAGGAAGTTGAATGATGCCTACATGCATGATCCATTCCCAACCCTATTCACCAATGAGGTCCTTGATAATGTTGGCAGTTAAGAAGTATATTCGTTTACTGGTGGGTTCTCAAGGTACCACTAGATTAAGATCACACCAGAGGATAGGAGTAAGACGACCTTCGTGACTGAATGGGGAT
The DNA here is from genome assembly GCA_000404065.3 of Pinus taeda. Lineage (NCBI taxonomy): Eukaryota > Viridiplantae > Streptophyta > Pinopsida > Pinales > Pinaceae > Pinus > Pinus taeda. The sequence goes on along the minus strand of APFE030707347.1, from coordinate 78,823 downwards.
GCTTCCAGTATACGGTAATGCCCTTTGGGCTAAAGAATGTGCCAACGATATTTTTGCACATAGTCATCGTGACATTCAAATATTTCATCCATAAATTTATGGAGGTATACCTTGATGATTGGACAATGTTTGGATTGGTAAAGAACCATGTGGCAAGTTTACCCTTGATGCTAGATACATGCCAGAGGTACCAGATCACACTCAATTTGAAGAAATGCTTGTTTTGTGTCCCTTTTGGGATCTTGTTGGGTCATGTGGTGTGTAGACAAGGCTTTATGGTAGACCCTACAAAGATTGCAGTCATAATTAATTTGGAGGCATCAAGGAGTGTAAAACAACGAGGTGCAACATTGGAGTATACGAGATACTATAGGAAATTCATCAAGATCTATGCCCAGATCACCACGCCGATGGAAAAATTGTTAAAGAAGGATGTTGCATTATATTGGAATGAATAATGTCAGAAGAGAGTGGATGTGCTAAAGGAGAAAAGGGTCATCACGCCGATCCTAGTCTTCCTGGATTGGAAGAAGGAATTTCATGTGCACGTGGTTGCATCATGTATTGTTCTAGGAGTAGTATTGACATAGGTCGGTGAAGGGGACTTAGATCATCCTATAGCATTTGCAAGTAGGAAGCTATCTAAAGCTGAGAAAAATTATTCCACGACAGAGTGCGAAGGATTAGCTATGGTGTATGTGCTCTAGAAGTTCAGGTATTATCTATTGGGCGAACATTTTAAGATGTACACAGACTATTTTGCATTGAAATACCTGGTCAACAAACCTGTGTTGGTGGGGAAGATGTCCAGGTGGCTATTGTTGTTCCATGAATATGATTTTGAAGTTATTGTGAAACTAGGATGATTGAATGTAGGACCAGATCATCTGTCGCGAATTAAAACTGGAGAAGAACCTATTAATTTACAGGAAGGACTATCTGACGTGCAGCTCTTTGCAGTGCACATCATGAAAATTCATTTTGAAGATATTATAAACTTCCTAATGATAGGAATAGCTCCAGAAGGATATACAAGTGAACAAAAGAAGGAACTGGTGGTGCACGTGACAGACAATTCTGTCATTGCAAGACACTTGTACAAAATGTGATCAAATGAAATACTGCGATGTTACATGCCAGAATTTGAACAAAAAAACATCCTCATTGAGGCTCATGGAGGATTCACGAGAGGAAATTATGCGGGCAAAGAAACAACGTAGAAGATTCTACGCGCTGGGTTGTGGTCGCCAACACTGCATAAGGATTCAAAGGTGTATTGTAGGGCATGTGATGCATGGCAAAGAACTGGAAGAGCCTTGCGAAGGGATGAGATGTCACTGAATTCGTAGATATCATTACAGCCCTTCAAGAAGTGGGTCATTGACTTTGTGGGACCAATTCAACCTCCAGGAAAGAAGATGGTTGCGCGGTATATCATTACCACGAATGAGTACTTAATCAAATGGGAAGGGGCAAAGCCTATGAAGGACTATACAAGTGCGACAACAACAAAACTCATCTTTGAGTACGTGCTAACAAGGTTTGGTTGTCAAAAAATCTTAATGAGAGATCGTGGTACGCATTTTCTTAATGAGATGATGAGTGAGATGACAGAGGAATTTTAGGTTTACCATCAGAAGAGCACGCTATATCATCCATAGGCTAATGGGATGGTGGAAGCGTTTAATAAAATATTGGAGAGTGCACTAACAAAGGTTTTCAATACACAAAGAAATAACTGGGATGTCCATGTACTCACGATGCTATGGGCTTATAGAACGACTTGCAAGAAGCTAACTGGAAAATCATCATTCAGGTTGGTTTATGGAATAGAAGTCGTGATGCTGATGAAGTACATTGTACCTAGTCTGCACATAATGGTATTCACAGGAATGGAAAATCGCAAAGCCCTAGAGGAGAGGCTTGTGCAGCTAATAGAGCTTGAAGAGGATAGATTTCTAGTTGGATTCTATCAACAAGTTCAAAAGGAGGGCGATCAACACATCAAACTACTCACCTTCAAGTTAAATGATTTAGTTTTATTATATGATAACAAGTTTGATAAATTTCCAAGAAAATTCTGGATGCATTGGTTAGGGCCCTATGTCATCAAGGAGATTATTGATGGTGGAGCAGTTCAGTTGGTAAAATTAAATGGGTAACCCTTCCCAGGAAAGTTGAATGGCAGCTGATTGAAGCCATACACTGGTGATTTGGCTAGATGACTACATGATGGAAGCATAGTCTTAGTGCTCCGGGAAGTTAAAAGGAGGCGTAGGACTATAAACTACACTACCTGGGTTGTAGAGCTATGTGATTGGGGTGCTATGCACAATGGAGGATTGTCATAGTGTCAGCAGAAGCGCGAGGGGAGATGCGGTATTATAGGAGAGACCACATAGAGCAGTTGGAAAGTGACCATTATGGTCACTATTCATGACTTATCAGTGGGAAAATGGCTAAATGGAGTGGGGGGGTGGCAATCAAGTCGGAATTTAAGAGAAAGATATTTTAAAATATGCCACTAATCTAGAATTTATGAACGAATTTTGGGGGGAACAGTCGGATTTAAATTCGCAAATGCCTATAAATTACAGGTGGCTTCCCAGTTAAAAACACTTGGAATTTTAAGAATTAAGGTGTTGAGCTCTCAGATGCATATGAACCATGAGAACTTTGAGGCTTTGATAGTGAGTTCAGAATTTGAGAGGTTTCCGAAGGAAACGCAAGAGTTTTTTACTAGCATCATGTCAACAATCGCAGAAACTGTGAGTGCTAGAGGGAGCTGAGGGAGCTGACCCAGAGGTAGCAATGGAAGCTAAGGAGGTTGCCCTGGAGATAGAAATTGTCAAAGTACCAGCAAAGGTAACAAAATTTCCAAGGTCTCCCAAGAGAAGGCCGACGACGACCAAAGAGGATCCGAAAATGAACAAAGATAAGCAAAAAGCGACACTGTCGGTGCGAGCGCCACCCAAAAAACACCCGCAAAAGAAAAAGACCACCGCGTAGGAGAAGGGCAAGGTAGTTGACTTGGAACCTGAAGAATACAATGAAGAAATCAATGTGGGTGGGGAAGACACTGACATGGGGGAAGAGGATGTTGACGTTGAAGGGTCTAACCCTATCTCTAAACTGCTCGAATACATTCCTTCGCATTGAGGCAAGGCAAAGGTCCCAAAGGACATTGATGAGAGAAAATTCACACTGCATACACCATTGCTTCCAGAGAAGATCACATTTGAAGGACCGCACCTATCGCGCATCCCCCATTTAAAGCTGGAGGATTGGTATTTGGTCAATACGGAGCACATTCCCCACTTAGCGACTGATCAGTTCATGTGATGTGTCTTCTATAAGGACACAAGTGTGACCACGCTAGAACCAAAGAAGTGGATAAAAGCGGTGGACAAGGCAGGAATGCTAAACATGCTATGGGTGCTGCATTACAACCGCATGCCCATAACCATGATAGCGATCAAATAGCTACTATTCTTGGTGCACGATGAGTCCCTGTGGTTCAAAGAACCAATACCGATCACTGACATGTTGATCCATAAGATCAATTAGCTGCCACATTCAGGATTAAATCCGGCCACAGAATTTGGTGGAAAGACAGGTGAGCATGACCTCACTAAGAAAATGAAGGACAAATTTAAGCTCGTCAAGAAGCCACATGGCTACTCCATTTCTAGTATAACTGACCCCATGGTCAAAGTAGCCACCCAGATCCTGGTTGGGAAAATTATGAGGAAGTGTCTCACAGATGAAGTGTCAGCACTAGTTGTATAATTAGCGGCCTAGTGCATGGAGGGTATAAAATTCAATTGGGCATGCTACCTCTACACCGAGTTCCTCGCAAACTGCAGAGAGGTGTAGGATCAAAGCAAAGCCTTTCACTATGCATGACTTTTGCTATCCATAGTATTGGTCGCATGGGAGTTACCGGAGGATAGTCAGTATCCTCCGATCGCACAGGATTTACTGGAAGCAGCGAAGTTCGCTTTGCTCTAGGCCACCAAGGACCCCCAAAGGGTCAAGGATAGCAAGATATTTTGGATCTTGATGGAAATGAGTATCAACATGGCCATCGACCACAAATCGTGGTTATCACCAATTATCTTCCAACAATTGGCATAGTATGTGGAGTTCAAGGTGGACTTCCACTGTGTCTCATGTTGGCACCAAAGGACCCTGATAAAAAGTGGTATGACCTTCCATACCTGGCCATAGACGATGCAATCAAGGCGGTCCTCAGCCACTGGCCAGAAGAGTAGCGCACAACGTCAGACTTGATAATTGGGTCTAGCAAGTCTGCAACAAAGCATAAGAAGGAAGAGGCCAAACTAAAGATGGAACAATTGGACGAAAAGAAGAAAAAAGAGGTTGAGGAAAAAGCCAAAGTGGAGTGCGCTAACAAAAATCAAATAGAAGGGAAAGAAGAAGAGGAGGAGTGTGACTCTAACAGGAGTCAAAAATCTCCTTCCCTGAAGATAGAAGAGGAAGAGCAACGATCCGAACAAGGAGGAGAAGACCCTAGACTACTCCATTCTAGGTTAAGCACAACAGGGAGCAAGAGAAATTAGGGCTACGAAAGATGTCCAAGGCCAACAAAACGTCCCTCGACCCAATCACCTTGGTAGAAGGTGATTTGAATTACATTAGCGATGCGGTGAGGGATGCGACTGCAGAACTGCTGCAGCAATTCGAGCAACAATAGCAACAGGCCTTGGGTTCCATTCAAATAGGTATGTGCAAGCTGTAGATCCAAGCACCACAAGTACAGACCAGTGTGGGGCGAAGCAACGCAATGTCAACTAGTTTGGCACCTGGAACATTAGAGGTTGCAGAAATGGTGCGCACGCTGGATCCCTGGGCCATAGTGCTACTAGATGGAGTAATTACTATAGAAGCAGGTGCTGATAGGGCCACTGTCAGTGCCCTCAAGAGGATTGGGCTAAATTTGGCCATGCTTCCAAGTGAAGCCCTTCACACCTTGCAAGATGGTGTGATCACAGAACTTCAAGCTTGGGAACAGCACGCCCTAAACGTTATTAGTGAGAAAAACGTGAACAATGATCACTTGGTTGTACAGAAGAATTCTGCCATTAATCTTCTTAAGGCCACCATGGAAAATAATTAGCACATGACCAACATGGTGGCTGAGGCATGCAGGACTATTCCAGAGCTCGATAGTCATGAAGATGTGCCAATAAATGTGAGAATTTAAAATCTCGCTATCAGAGTGCACAAAGAGAGAACAGAGTTGGTTAAGGTTCAATTTGAACTGAACCTTAAGATTACAGAGCTCGAGTTGAGGGCCCAACGTTTGACTCCACCAGATGTTAAAGAGTAGTGCATGATCACTATTACAGATGCATTAGCAGGGGTAGATGTCACAGTGAAATATTGCACTACGCTCTTGAAGTAGTCGCTCGAAGTAGTCACCGGCCTATAGGAGGATCCCAATGTTTAGAGGCTAGAAATAGAGGTGTGAGAGCTACAACAAAGATATGATGAGGTTAATGTGATGATGCACACCATCGCCATTACACAATGATTAGAGAAGCTACAGGAAGCAAAGGTGCTTAAAGAACAGGTGGATGTAGCTCAGTGCAAGGAGGTAGCAATAAAGGCCAAATTGGGGCCTTGGCTAGAGGAATCCTATGTACTCACTACCTCCATTGAAGGGAAATTGTCCAATCTGCAGGTGATAGAGCAAAAATATAGGTAGACAGCGCAGAGCTAGTGACGGAGTAGCTAGTCAAGCAGGTGAAGCAAGTCGCAACACAGTGTACCACTGAAGTTGCAGTGGTACATGTGGAGCTAGGAGGTCTTCGTGACAAGATCTACGTGCAAGCAGAGTGAATCGAGGGCGAGTCACCGGATTTGTGTTGGGGCCCTATTCGGAACGAGTGCCCTAGGGTTAATTTTTGGGTTAAAAGCCCAATGTTTGGGGCTAAAAGCCTAAGTTTTGTGTAAATAATTTAAAGTCTCCACATTTTGTGGCCACAGAGTGTGAAGATGTAAATAGTCAAAAAGGGATTCTCCCCTTAGTTTATATAGTTTGTGTCGATTTGATGAGATTCTCCCTTAGTCCACAAGCCATGGGAATGTATAAAAAGGGAGTCTTAGAAGAGTCTAAGGCAAGCTTTTGGTAGAGTTCTAAGGAATTTTTGGCTTTATGAGAGCTAAGAGTGAAGAGTCTTAGTGTAGGAAGAGGCTTTGCAGCTAAGTGCACAGAGGCCTAAGGTAGAAGTCTGCAGCTGAGTGTGCGGACCCCTGCAGCTACATGTGCAAGGAAGTTAGAGTCTGTACTGAAGATCCAAACCATTAATAAAGAGAATTATTCTGGAGATATTTGTGTATGAGTTATTTTACTTATGTTATCAATGTTGCAATTGTTATGTTGAATATTAGGTTTATGAATTAATGCTATATTGATGTGTGAATCTATGTATGTTACTTTATCATATGAACGCAAGTAATAATATCTATTTACACACGATAATCATAATGCATGTTGAATCTAACCAATATTTAATCTAATCGGGGTAGACATAGAGATAAGGGTAATTACAGAGATGCATAATCATCTGAATTGGTTTTTTAGGGTCCACGAAGGACGATCAGAGACTTTCGCAGAGGCTTCATGGACGAATTAGAGAAGTACATTGATAAGCCCTAAAGGGCTTATTGATCTGCACGAAGGCAATGTTAGGGGTATAAAATCGACATCACAACCATCTTAGGGTGCGGAAACATGGTTCCTGCATCCTCTGATACTGCTTTAGGTGAGACTTCAATTTGCGCTCTGCAAATTGATGTCGAAAGGGCCAGTAGTGTAGGGATTTTCTTGGCTACTTAACGTTGAACCTGGGTTAGGGCCTATCAAGTCAAAAATACATATAAGAAATGTGGAATGTTCAAGGGATATCCCAATAAAACCATTGGCAGTCTAACGTGATATAAAAACACTAAACTATAGCGACCTTCACACGTTATATACATTCTGAGAAAAAGTAACATGTTTTCCATTTGGTTTTTAAATGGGTAACTGACACACCTTTGATATCGTAGGTATATCCTCTTTTTTGCCAAAAATTTCTTTCACGGAAATTTCTTAATTCTCTTGGTCTTCGATAATTTTTCACCTTTGAGAGACATATAGGCAGCTTCAATGATAAACTTAGCATCCATCGTAAACTAAATATTCCAAATTATAAATCTATAGTCATTGAAATAGCTTCTGAAAACCTCAGTGACGACCTAGTTATGTTCTTGGAACAATTTCAAGAATTCAAACGAGCCAGTGGTCTAAAATAATTGAGCACAGTCCTCATAGGCTTCCAACATATCAATTCCCTTGGTCTCAAATCAAACGAATCACAACATGGTAAGAAAATACCATATTTCCACATTATAAGATGACAACAAAATCATAATCACTCTGGGCTTGAAAAGAATATATCCAATTGAAAGAGTCATGGAGGAAGTGATGGAGCTCTGCAGCTCACCTTCAACACCCTATTCTGACCCTAGTTAACTACTACAGGCACTCGTAGCAGTTTCCCTAGCCAACCTACAGTACATCAGTCCTTGCCTGCACAACTATCATTTTTAGTGGATAAGAATGGAGGTAATGGATCTCGACGCGGTGGACTATTCACTAGATCCATATCCCGATCAGGTCATCTTCCCAAACCTTATTCTGAAATCGACCATCGTTACATCTACCTCGTCCCGCTCACTAACGATGCCGATTGTCTCCCTACCTGGGCATAAGGACAACTCTCTCCACAAGGGTACCCTCTCCATCGACTCTCCCACCCACGACTGTCTGCCCTTGTCTCCTTCAACCCTCAACCTCTTCCCTCGATTTGCGTCCCCGCTCTTTGATCCCACACCCCCTGCTGACCTTTCTTACACTCAGAACCCTAACCCTTACTCAGGACTTGCTCCAGAAGTGGCCACTCAATCATAGCAAGTAGCAAATCTCCCCAGAACAGGCGATAAAACACAGGAATCCGCAATCCCATCAGGATGTTTCGATACCCCTGTTGTTAGGGTTAGGTCAACGAATCCCTCCTCGACAACAAATAACCCAACAGATCCTTTACAAGACCACCCTACTGCACCTCAGACAGGGCAGAAGAAATAAAAGTGCATCAAAGCATCTGGTAAAGATTTCACTATTAAATTCAACAAAGGCCTCACCATAAGGGATATTGCCGACAGTGCAAACAAAGTTCTAGTGGGTAGGGTTCACGGCAGAACCTATACAACAGATCGATTAAGGCAATAGGTGAAGGAGATTTGGGAGTAGATATTCCTACAGTTGCCGAAGGTACAAACTTTGCCTCATGGATGGTTTGCACTCCACTTTGCACACAAACAATACACAAATATGGCCTTGGCTCGATTTTGGCATATAGAGATGGCGGCGATTTTACTCAAATGTTGGATTCCTCTCTTTAATCATAAAAGAGAGAAAATTGAAGAAGGGCCTCTCTAGGTGAGGTTGCCAGGGTTACCACTGTAGTATTGGTCAGAAGGGGTGTTCATTAAAATTGGCAATACCCAAGGTATGTTTCTAGATTATGACAAATCCATTGTCCAATCCAAAAATCGAGCATTAGCCCGTATTGTAGTGCACCTGGACACTGGGGAGGGTTTGGAAGAAAGGATCACTCTACAGTGGAGGAATTTCACCCAAGTACAGACCCTGGACTATGAGGGAATGCCATTCAGATGCCGCAGATGTCACAAGGTCAGGCGTCTATTCAAAGAATGCCCTCTGGTTTTGAAAACCCAGGAGATAGCAGCAGGGCAAGAAGCAGCCAGTGACAAAAGTTCTCCTGTCATATGTAGAAAGCAAACAAAGGCTAGCCCAGTACCTCCCCAGAAGGCAACCCCATCCAAGCCAATGCAGCACAAAGTTGGAACATCATCGGGTCCTCCATCCCCTCCTCTGACTTGAGCTTGAGTAGCGGCAAAAGCATCTCGATCAACGGGTAGTCCTCTTCCCTCATCCCCTACTCTATCTTATGTTAATGCATCTAATGCACAACACATGCACATTGCATCGATCTCTCATGGTATCATCTCCCCTACATCCAGCCTCTGTTCACCTCTCACTCAACACTCGATTGACTCTACCACCTCCCCCATCACCCACCCTATGAAATCCCCCTCTCTCCCACCATGCTCCATGGTTCCCTCTCATCCCTATAAACTTCACTCGTGCACTCCATTTGGGGCCTCTCAGCCATACACTAGCCTTAGTCTGACTCTACCTACATCCTTTGCTAAACCACTTAGAGAGCGCAAATCATACCTCACTCATGCCATCCTCTGTGCAGGGGCAGAGGTGATCTTGGGTAGACAATCTTGTTTAGATCGGGTTCTTAGAGCAAAGAAAACCCTATACATGGCTCTCCCATGAAATGCCTCTCCTTTAACTATAGGGGCTTGGCTAGTTCTCCCAAAAAAATAGCCTTTCGCAGACTCTTCACTACAGAACTGGTCGACTTAATCCTCATTCAAGAAACCATAGGGGAAGCACATCATGTTTCTAAGATTCTATAGGTTATTTTCCCTCAGTGGATTTTCACTACACTAGATGCCATGGGATGTTCTAGTGGTTTGGCCATGGGATACAATCCCTGCTCCATTAAACCCATCTCGACCCTGGGAGGAAAGGGCTACATGGGCATTGATTTTTTCTTAGTTGAATTGGGAATGGAACTCAGGGTCATGAATTTTTATGGGTTGTGCCAAGGAAAGGAGGCCTTCTGGAACCACCTCCTCAATCTATCCTTGTCCTTTGCTAACAACTTCATATTGGGAGGGGATCTTAACTTTTCTATCAGATTTAGTGAGTCTTGGGGCTCATCAGCTCAGATCGATCCACTCTCAAAAACTATGGAAAATATTCTAGATCAGGCCTAGATCATCGATGTCCCAATGATAAATCCATTGCCTACTTGGAGGAATAGAAAGGTAGGGGAGGCTGCCATCGCTAGGAGACTTGACCAGTTTGTCATCAAGAATCAGTTACTACAGCGTGTATCTCATTATAGGTAGTGGGTTGGGTCAGGAGGCATATCTGACCATTCACCTATCTACCTAGAAGTATCTGGTCCTCCAATCAAACCTTGGGCACCCTTCAAGTTCAACTTTGTATGGCTTTAGGATCCCTCATACATTGAGCTAGTCACTAATCATTGGGCACAAAACCCACCCTCTCAGTATCAGACATGGGCTGAAGGCTTTTGTCAAAACCTTCTACAAATCAAGAAGCTCACTATTAAGTGGGCCAAAGAAAAACATCAGAAGGATAACCATATACGCTCAACTGTGGAAGCTGCCCTAGCTGACCTTACTGATGACCACAATAGGGGATTTATGAGTGCTAAAGACAAATCCTATATGATTGATCTGGAAAACAAAAGAGAAAAGATTTTGAAGGAGTGGGAGGAAACTTCGAGACTAAAGGGTCGTGCTATCTTGCTCAAAGAAGGGGATGAGAACACTAGGTACTTCCAAAACTTTTCCAAAGGAAGAAAAGCCTCCAATACCATCTGGCAACTACCCACTCCTGACAGAGGATCTGCTAAAATTTTTCAACAGCTCTCACAACTGGGTATATCACATTTCCGACAACTCTTCAAGGAACCTCCTGGCCATAATCTAGCTAAGATCATCCGTGTAGCAGGGAATTTTCCTAAATTTGTCAACCATGATACAACAGAAGAGATCACTACACCTATCACCAAAGAAGAACTAGAAGGGACTCTCAAATGGTTCCAGAAAGACAAAAGCCCTAGGCCAGATGGCTGGCATATTGAATTTTACTTAGCTTTCTTTGAAATCATTGGGAATGATCTTCTAAATGTAGTTGAAGAGTGCAGGACATCTGGGAGAATGTATGAGGCCATCAATACCAGTTTCATTGCTCTTATCCCAAAATCGGATTCCTCGATCTGTTTCAATGATTTCCGCCCAATCTCTCTCTACAAGACCATATACAAAATCATAGCTAAGATCATAGCAAATCAGCTTCATCCCATTCTATCCCATCACATCTCCCCTGAGCAGTTTGCTTTCCTCAATAATAGGCAGATTCATGAAGCCATTGGCACAACCCATGAAGCCATACACTCTATAAAATCTAAGTCTCTGAAAAGCATCATTCTCAAGATTGATCTCACCAAGGCCTTTGATCATGTAAGCTAGATTTTCATCAAGATGATTCTCATCCACCTAGGCTTTCCTAATTATTTCATAAACTGGATCATCTGTTGCATAAATATAATCTCCTATAGCATCCCGATCAATGGCTCGACAACCCAGTTCTTTCATACCAAACGAGGGCTGAGGTAGGGCTGTCCCCTGTCTCCTCTACTATTCCTTCTAGTGATGGAAGGTCTCAGTAGGGTCATTGCCATGGCAAAGAGGGAGGACAAACTTAAAGGCCTGAGAATGAATGATCTCTACCAACTCACTCACCTACTCTTTGTAGATGATGTCCTGATATTCTTAGATGGTAGCGTGAGGGACTCGACCACCTTCCATCAGATTCTCATCCTCTTTGAAAAGGCCACTATAATGATCATGAATCAAACCAAATCTACGTTCACCCTGTCTCATTCTAACCCTCAAGAAGTTAGTGCAACACATATGTACTTTCATTACAACCCCCATAACCTCTCAAATGGGCTTAAATATTTGGGCTTCCAAATAAACCCAACAGCTATAGGATTGCTGACTGGATCTAGTTAGTATCAAGCTGGAAAAGTGGTTGAAAATTTTGAATCATAGAATGCTCTCTAGAGTAGGAAGACTTGTCCTAATTAAATCTGTTCTAGAAGCCACCCTGGTATACTAGATGTCCCTGGCCTGGATCCCGGATGGAATCCTCAATCGTATACAAAAAATATGCAGTCAATATCTTTGGAATGGACATAAGGAAGGTAATATATTTTCCTGGGTAAGCTGGAAGAATGTTGTACTCCCAAAGAAATGGGGGGGTGGGGGTTAAAAGATCTACGTTATTTTTCCCTAGCACTTGCAGCAAAGATGAGTTGGTCACTTCTCACTGCTAACAACCTTTGGATGACAGTGACATATCATAAGTACATTTGGCCTCAAGAGATCTTGGACTGGGTCCGTCAACATGACTGGCCAAGTGGGGGAATATCCATTGTTTGGAAATCTATATTACAGACAATGCCTTTCATCATATCAGAATTGTCATGGTGCATTAACAATGGCTCCTCCATGAGAATTGGTATCAATCCCTGGATAGGTAGGGGTAACCGATACCTTCTTCCACCAGACCTCCTACAACATCTTAATCACAGGGAGGTCAAGATGATCGCCCATATTGCTAATCAAGACCATAGATCCATCCTCAGACAACACTGGCGAACAGCTCATGAATTGAATATTGTTGCACAGTGGCAGCACTCTTGGGATTCATACATTTGGGCTCTATCTGAAGTGCATATAATCCTCAATCAAGACCCTGATGCCTTAGTTTGGACTCTTGTTGATCATGGGAAATATAGTCCAAAGCTTGGATATCTACATCTATTACAACCTCGAAATCCCAACCACACTAACGATTGGTGGCGGCAGCTATGGAGACTAAAAGCACCCCCTTGAGCCCGATTATTTATTTGGTGCATTCTAAGCAACAAAACTCCCACGGGAGAGGCACTTATGCACAGATCCATCTTCGTTCCAAGCTAGTGTGTTCTTTGCAAACAGGCAACCGAATCAAATGAGCATTTGTTCTTGTCCCGCTCATCCGTCTCACAATTCTGGCAATCAATAACACAACATCTCTCAATGAGAAATGCTTTGCGGGACCCTACTATTATACAAGCTTGGAATAAGTAGAACTCATCGCACCAGAGGAAAAAATCACTGTGTCTACCACGTATAATATGCTGGTCCATTTGGCTAGCCCAGAACTTCCATATATTTAAGAATCAGACTGCCAGCTGGCCCCTACTCATTTCAAAGGCAATCACTGTCTATCATGACATCCCCGATGAAGAGCCATCACGTACCCGCATAATATCGGGATCTGGTAATATTGAGAAAGCTCAACCATGGGCCTTTTTTGACAGGGTTGCACAACCTCAAGGTTGTGGGGGGGGTTTCTGCGTATACATCTTGAACCAGCATCATTTCAAAGTCAAATTAGGACTGGGAGAAGGAACAAATAACTTCGTTGAGCTTATCACACTCAGACACCTACTGCACTTTACACTTGCACATAATTACACCTCTCTATAGATCTTTGGAGATTCTCAAATTATCATAAATTGGTTCAATGCAAAAAACCAATGTCATGCTATATCTCTTCAAAACATTTTGAATGATGTTCACAATCTCAAAACAGGTTTTAACATGGTCTCTTGTCAACATATACACAGGGAATACAATGAGGATGCTAACAAGCTTTCCAAGGAGGCAGGCTACTTCCCCGAGACATGTGGATAATCAGTGAACAACAAGGCACAGAGGTCTATCAATATTATCATAGACCATATATAGACCAAGATTACTACAGGGTGGATCAACCATAAGGTATTCTAGTATCTCTTTTTGATGTTGATTTTTAGAGTAATTGCATAGATATAACAATATGTATATATTTATATTTATGATGATAAAAGAGACATGTGTATTTTTTGATACTGGAAATGGAAATGCCATAAATTTTGTTTCAGAAAACTATTGTAGAAAGATCTATACTGATCTTACAAATACAACATATGCCACAGACATCTACTACATGCAATTTTTCTCTGATAATGAAAGATTACAATTTTTTCCTTGGAAGAAAAAGATGACAACAAAATCAACAAACCCTCAAAACCATAACTCATTATTGGGAGAGCCAAAACCTATAAGAGATAATAAAATACAATAAATGGGATGGGCTTCAAAAATTATAGTTACTTCAAGCAATGAATAACAAGGTACAATCATGACAGTTCTTGAAATCTCAACTGTCGGAAACCAACAAGTGTATAGGTCGATCTTTTAACAACACCGGTTAAAAATATATGTAATAAAGGAAAAATAAGACCAAGGTCATGGGACATGTATTCCAAGTTAAATGTTGGGAAAAAAATCCTAGTGGGTGTTCATTTGGTTTATTATGGCTAAGGAAAATTGTAAAGGCAATGGAAAAGATATTGAAAAGGAAAAGAAGCATTAATTGGCATTTTATTTATGAAAATAATGGAAATAGGAGAAAAGGAAGGTGAAAGATCAGAGGTTGCATGTGAGGAGTAAACTTAAGGAAAAATAAAGGAAATTGAAGAAAATAGAGGCCTTATTAATAAAAAGGCTTCTGAGGGTCAATTCATAGGCTTTTGCTGGTTAGAATTTTGTCAATTAAATTTCGGAGCTCTCTCTAATCTCTCATACTCTTGCACACTTAGAGGATTCTTGGAGCACTATAGCATTGGAGAAAGGAAGGCAAAGGAAGGACAATAAAGAAAAGGAAAGAAAGAATCAAGTAATGAATATTTGGATCAAGCAGTTACAACGGGATTACTTGCAGGTATCGAGTTGCATGCATGATTTCCTTGCTAGTTTTTGCATGCATGGTATATGCATGTGTGTATTTGATTCTCTTGCTATCATTCACATGTGGTTTTCTAGGTGTTATAGTGGTTTTAGATTTGCCTTACAATTTCCAGATAGTTGTAGTATGATGGGGTTCTTTCATTTGGTTGAGCTTTGGATTTTTTGATGGTTTTGGAACTGGATGAGGTGGTCTCATGAAAATTCCCAAGGACCCTTGACTAGTAATGGCAGGATACATGGTAAATACCAAGGGTGTAGATGGAAAAACTCCTCAATGTATTAGTGAATAAATACAGAGGCATTCATGCTTGTTTAGGGCTTAGTTATCCCTTGACTAGTTTCGGTAGGATTGCGGTAAAGATTAGTAATGTATGTTTCTTTATTTGGGCCTAGGAAAACTTTGACTGGTAATGGAAGAATTGTGGTAAAGACTAGTTGGGTAGGTGCTTGCTTCTGGCCTAGAAATACCTTTATCAATAATGGTGGGATATGTGGTAAATCCTGAGGAAGCCTTAGTTTGTTTTTTGTGAGTCCCACATTCATGCTTGGAATATGGCATGAGGGTGATTGGCTGAAATAAATATTTGGTTCGGCCCAATATATCATCAGGTGGTACATGTAAGTCCTTGACTTGGTTGGCTTTTGCATATGTGAAGAAGAGCTCTTTTCCTCTTGTATTTTATGAGTAAATGTACTTATTATGATGCAACTTTGATGATTGTTATATCATTTCTATTATTATGGTAATATGATGGTTATAAGCATGGTTTGATGACAGATTCTCATTATGGATATTATCATGTTTGTATTAGTAAATGAATGGTTATTGAATGCGTGACCTAATATATGTTATTTCAACTGTTATGAGAGTGCATTAGACCTTATTGATGATTCTCAGATAAGCATCAAACCCCTATTTTCAGATATGCATTCATGATCTGTAGATTACATGTTCACAATGTGCATGAAAAAATGAATGTCATGGTTAGGCCTGGTTAGGTCAATTCCATGATTAAGTTTTATGTTAGAGGTTTTTTCCTTGTGTCATTTATTGTTTTGGAAAGTCTCATCAAGTTCTTCATAGTCATCTAGAGTCTAGCCCTAAAAAAGTGGCACAGATCTTGCAGTTGCAAGCTTTGAACTGAGAAACTAGGATTGTAGTCACTACGTGCATGCTTATGCATGTGACTGGATGCCTACAGTCACATGGATGTAGGCTTATGCATGTGACTAGTATCCTAGGTCATCGAAAAAGAATTATGATTTAGGATTTGGGCACCTAGAGGGGTTGTTTAGCTCTTGGGGTTCATGTAGATCCTAGGGAAGGTCATTAATGTTTCGGTTTGTTGATTCCACTTCTTTAACTATTCTTAGGAGGTTGAGTCATGTCATAGTAGCCCTCATCTCATGTTTACCATGGAAAGATGGTGATAGTAGGTAAATGTGGGAGGAGGTGGTTATAGATCTCCATCATACTTGGACCTCAATAATCCCATTTTCCAATCCTTTTGAACAGAACCTAATTCGAGAGGGTTCAAAACATGATTATAATGTTTAGAGCGAAGGTCTCAGAAATAAATTTTGAATCATACTCTGTTAGGTTTTAAATATAGATTTAGATAATAATCACACTACCATCACAATAAGTATGAAATACATAAGTTAGGATTAGGTAGATAGGTTCTGAAAGGTTATAACAAAGAAAATAATATATGTATTGCAGAAAACCATAGGATAAAGACACAAAAAGACATGAACAACAATATATAAAGAATTGTTACAAAATTTCTAAAATTTTGTAACAATATCTATTTTTTTATATAATTATCATGTGCAGTTTCAAATGCATGAGTGATCATAACCTTGGGAATACTATAATCGATGCTTTGAAGATATTATCAAACCAAAATCTAAATCTGAAAATACAATGAATGAAATTCTCAAGCAACCAGAAAGTATAAAAACACAACTCAAAAATCAAATTAAAAATTGAAATTCGTGAAAGATGAGGGGGACCATATCATCAACAGTGAATGAGATGGGAGTGGTTTCCTTCCAACAATTGACATCTCACTGGGAAGGACCATTTATCTCTACCTGCAAAAAATAAAAGAAAAAGATAAGTTGAAATCAAAGTTAAGTGGAAGATATTTAACATGTTTCCTTTAGTGAGATCTTCAGACAGACAAGAGCCATAAATAGTTATAGAATTAAGAAACCAAAATATAAACTTTTATAAAGGAAGCTCAAAGTACAATATAAAATAGATAAGTATCTTTTAAAAGAAAGACTAGTTAAAATATTTACTTCAATTCCGTTGGTAGATCCACTATTGCCATCAAGTATCCATAGCCTCGACAAGATTACCATTTAACCTCAATGTGTCAATATCCCATTTGTTTAGAATTCAGACTGAGAAATATTGTCATATACATATTTATTATTCTTGTCTTCCTCTTTTCTTTTTAAAAGTATTAATTGAAAGACAATGTCCGTACTTGGCGACCTGCAAGATAACACAACCATTCACAAGACATAACAGATGTGATCAAAGCAGTTCATGGTGAGACACCCTATCTTGTGATGTAATGACCACAAGTCATTTCCCTGGCTTGGCGACTAGATATGACAATGTCACATTTGTTCAAATATTATGATCATGGTAGGTAAGCTTGTGATGAGACCCCCTAACTTTCAATTAATAACTAATATTTTTTAATTACACTCTGAAAAATGTTACCATTTACTTTTAAAAAGATGGGAAGACATATCCAATCCTTAAGAGAGAGAGATGATGTAAGAATTTTAGTAACTAGTCAAACAGAAATATAATTGTTGAAATAAATGTGTTGGACTTTGGACATGAACTTTCTGAAAAACAAAAACAGGAATTTTCCTATAACATATTCTAGCTGATTTGCAGATTTACAGATCAAGAGGAGAGAACTAAAGGAAAAATTTAAATCGGTTCACACACATAACCATATAACGATTGAGAGCTTTATAAAATTTGTCGCAAATAGATTTATTGTGGAATGAAACATGCTAAAGAAATAAAAAAAGAGCACTCAAAAAGAAAGAAGAAAAAGGAAAAAGATAAATGCAATCAAGGAAAAATATGTACAAGTGTCTGATGGGAAGGACTATATAAAATAATTTTTAGAAGAAAACCATTGAAAGGAAGTGACTCTGACTATCCTTTCAGGTTTTGCAGTCGAAATGTGTTGGGACCCAACGTTTATGTAATAGTGTAAGATCCTAGCCATAAATTATGGAACTTAGTGTGCTCTCCTTTGTCTTCATAGGCTTTGTCCTACTTTAACACAAAATCACCAACCTCAAAATGACTCTTGGAGGAAGATTCATTGTTGACCAGTGTTTTACCAGTTTTTCATGTTGGTCAAATTTAGTCTTAACTCTTAGTCTTTCTTCTTCTAGCCTTAGTAATTCATTGGTTCAATTTTTCATGGATGACGATTTGAGTTCCTGAAAATTTTGGGACAATTGAAGGCATGGAAAGAAAATATGAGGTGGTGAGATAGCTTCTCCGCTATAAACCAAAAAGAAAGGAGAGTTGCCAATGGTAGCTTTTGGAGTGACCTTATCAGGCCACAACGCATTAAACAAATAAATATGCCATTTTTTTTTTAGATAAGTCCTTATAATAATTCAAAGAAAATTTTTATCAGATAACTCAACTAAACCATTATCTTATGGATAATAGTTTTCTGATTATTTAATATTTATGCCTTTATCAACTACATATGTATCTAAATCATCTAATGAAAAATAAAACGCATTATCAAAGACCAGATATTTAGGAATTCAAAAATGTGAAACGATATAAGTTTCAATAAAATTTATAACTTAATTTTCATTCACTACATGGAGTGGTGCTGCCTCAACCCATCTTGTGAAGTAATTTTTTGCTATTATAATACATTTTTGTTGTTGAGATGAAGTAGTAATAACATGGCCTATAATATCTAAGCCCCATTGTTGAAAGGGAGCTTCAATGGAAATAGGTTGCAAAGAAAAAGTAGGCTTACCCAATCTTCTAGCAGCCTTTTGGCATGTCTAACACTTTCTCACTAAAGCATGGTCATTTGTAAACAAGGTTAGCTAGTAATAACCTACCCTTAGTATTTTGTGAGTTGTAGTATAACCACTAAAATGGCCACCAACAGGACCTAAATGAAGTTCATGAAGAACTTTAGAGGCTTCCTCTTGCTCAAGACAATGGAAGAGAAGTCCATGATAATTTCTCCTAGAAAGAACATCACCAATAAACTTATATGGGTCATATTTTAATAATAACGTCCTTCTTTGGGTTTAATTTAAATGATATGGAGAGGTATTATTTTTTAGATAAAATTTTATGTCTACATACGTAGAATCAAAATTATGATCAGCACACAAAACTTCATTCTGAATAAAAGAAAAGTTATTGTCAAGAGGAGATTGATCATGACCAACAAAAGAATTATTAGTGGGAGGAGCAGATTCAACAACTAACTTGAAAATACCTTGACCTCTAATCATGTGTGTAGTTTTAATCTTAAGATCAAACTCTTGCAAGGATGTCATCTGTTGTGCCCTATTTTCCCCAAGTTCCTTTTGAACAAACAAGTTTCTAACCACAGGGTAAGGTATAATTACTTTCCTCCTTGATTTTAATAAATAAAAGCGAAAGTGTTTGACTGCTTTATAAACTGCAAAAGCTTGTTTTTCAACCAGTGCATAATTTAATTCTTCTCCTTTAAATGAGGATCTCATAAAAGCAACCAAGATTTATGTATTATGGTCATCTTTTTGTGTAACGACAACAACATAAGTTGAACCAAGGGAAAAAGTGTATAAAAGGAACTCCTTAGAAAAATATGTGCTTATAAAAGTAGGTGCTTCTGCAATATCTTGTTTGATAGTGTCAAAAGCTTTCTTTTGAGGCTCTCCCCTCCTTCAAAATGCAGTATTTTTTAGCAGTTCCTGAAGGAGTTTAACAATTCCTAAAAAAACTCAAGACGAAGCATTTTACAAAGTTAATTTTACCCAAAAAGAATTGGACCATTTTTTTTAGAATCAGGAGGCAGTAAAGACTTAATTATCTAAATCCTCTCTGGGTCAATCATAATGTCATCCTTTGACAAAATGCATCCCAAGAATTTACCTTTGGTGATTGCAAAAATTGACATTTTGTGGTTTAGGGAGATACTTGTTTTCTTGCATCTTTCAAATACAACTTTTAGATATTGGAAGTGATATGATCTCTATTTTAAAAAAATGGTGAGATCATCAAGGCATATGACAACGGATTCATTGATAACTCCTCTAAAGGCTATGTCCATGGCACGCTAGAATGTTTCCCTAACATTTATCAGTCTAAAGGGTGTCTTCCTATATGAAAACGTGTCACATGGAGTCCTAAAAGTGGTTTTTGGCTAGTCAACTGGATTTACCAAAAATTTATTGTATCCTGAGAAACCGTCCAAAAAGGACAACATCTCAGATCCTAAAATTCTCTGAATAATTTGTTCGATGGGTGGGATAAGGTAATGATATTTTTGAGGGGCTTGATTTAAATTTCTAAAGTCTACACATAAACGGGTATCGTCATTTTTCTTTCTGACTGGGATTTGCAACACATTGTGTGAGTCTCACTGGAAAAATTATCTTAGCTAATAAGATCTTATTAAGCTCTTGTTTGATAGTTGATTCCAGATTTGAATGGATCTTCCTAATTTTTTTCCTAAAAGGTTTACTTTGGGGTTTTATATGAATGATGTGTTGCATGATATTTTGGTCAAAAGTCTTAATATTATCCTATGTCCAAGAAAATACATCCTTGTATTGCTTGAGTAGATGGATAAAGTCAACCCTTTCTTGGGGTGAAAAATTGACTCCTAAATTACCATATTGAGGGTGTTCTTGTGTGCCCAGGTTTATAAGCTTAGTTGACATGACAGAACTATTAGCCTTACATTTACCCCTTTTTAATCTATCATGTAAATCATGAAAACAAACTTAGGTAACAGTTTTAGCATTTTACGAAGCTCATCAAACAACTACTCTTCAGTTTTTTATGAAAAATATTAAAGATTTTTCTCATGCATAACCTCGTGGATGACTGAATCCTTGATGGTTCCCTCCATATGTAGGAAATCAATGATCTTCATATCACCGTCAAATATATGCCAGTTATAAATTGTATCTGGTATTGAAGGTCTAAAAAGAAGTTCAACAGAAAATGCACTAGGATTAAAATTTTCGACATGAATTAATTTTGAAGCAACGTTTTCTAATAAATCAACTTTTCGATTAGTTTTTTGAGGTAGAAATTAAATATTAAAAGCCAAAACATTTGGCATCAAATCCCATACCTTGTTTTCATAGGCTTTAAGACGAGTTGAAAGGAAATGTATAGTATTCTTTACCTGTCTTATTATTATCTAAGAATCCCCATAAAATTTAAGACATCTAAATACCAGATCAAGAACTTTTCCCAGTCCTTGGATCAACACCTCATACTTTGCAACATTACTCGTACACTGAAATTACAAGCTATAAAAATTATGTTACCTTTGGAATCCACAAGAACACATTTTGCACGAGCTCCTTCTTTTGGTTTGGAACCATCAAAATATAATGATCAAACCTTAAACTCATCATAATTAGACATATCACTGATTTCAATTATCTCATGATTACTAGTCACACCTGATTTAACCAATTATAGATTTGATTATTGTTCTAAATTAGAAATTTTGACAAAATCAATTGTTAGGTTTCCAAAGAAGGAATCAACATTTGTTGAATAAACTGGCTCTATTGGCTGGTTTTCATCATCAGATAAGTGATTATGTGTATCATATATGTTTCTTTACGAACTTTGATATGGTTTTTTTTCCCTTCCAGGGTAACCATAATTGAGTTAGATCAGTGTCCGTGAATCCCTTTAAGTGTTGTAGCCAATCCCTACTGAGAAATAGACCATAAATTTTAGGTATATATGCTATTACTATGTCAATTATTTGGTAGACTCAACTATTATTTGATAATCAAATTAGAACATTTGTCCATTATTCAACGACTTTAACAAAATATCAATCTAGTTGCACAATCTTTATATCTGAGGTTTTCATCTAAGCATTTATTTGCTTGCAAATGGATGAAGGAATTACAATTGAAGATGCTCCAGTGTCTATCATGAAATTATGAATATTTTTGTTAAAAATCTGAAATGTTAGGAGGAATGGCGGATGTTTATTCTTCCCGATGGGATGATCATTAGCTGATCATTTCAAAGTCCTAACATTTTCTATGATAGATTTATCATAAGTAGAAATATCCTTCGTAGCTAGAGTTTTTCAATGAATGATATGTTGTTGTACTTTTTCCTAAATATTAGGAAATTTCCACAATTCATATAGAGATATAATGGTTTTGATTGTTTTGAGATTGTAAATCGGGTCATATTCAATTTCTATGAGAGGAACCTTTTAAACATCTGAAACTTGTTTTTTTCTGTCTCTGTTCGATGGAGGTTGAGTCTATTATTCAACGTGTGCTTTACTTAATGTGTAGGTGAAGAAAAAATTGTGGTCCTTATAAAAATTAAGAGAAAGGTTGGGAGGTTGAAGCTCATCCTGATCTTCAAGATCAAATTATTCCTCATTGTTTTCACTACTTTTAGGATTAGAATCATAATCAGATGTCAAGGCTTGAAGAATATTTTCCAACCTTCAATAGTAAGGCCTTCATTTAGGGAAGGGGATTTATTGTTAGGTGGTCTCATAAAATTATATTTAAAATGTTATCTATTGATTGACCTTTCACGTTTTCCCTTCTTGAGATCAATTATCTCATTTGGAAATTTATTAATGACCTTTTGTATAATTTTGAGATCTAGGGAAGATTGTTTTGATATTTATTTTTCTTATAAGAAGAAGAAAATTCAGTGTATTTTTTCAGGAAGATTTTACACTGATGATATATTTTTTGACACGTAATTCTTCATCAAATTTGTTAGGTCCCACAACAATTGGAAGAAAAAAAGAGAAAAAGGGCTTTGTTACAAAGTGGAAAGAAAATTTATGGCAACAAGGAAGTCTACCCCTCACAACTATAAAGCTGGAAGTGTTATTTCTCTTAGCCTTCCACAACCTACAAGGGTTACACCACAACAATTGGAAGAAAAAAGAGAAAAGGGGCTTTGTTACAATTGTGATAAAAAATACATTAAAGGTCATAAGTGTGCTGAGAAGAAATTTTTTTATATTGATTGTGGAGAGGAGGAATAAAATTATCAAGAAGCGTCAAAACAAGAGTATATACACCAGGAACCATTCCCAGAGAAAGAAGAAATGAATCTGACCACATCTCGTAAAGCATTGGAAATAATTACTACTCCTTAAACTCTCAAGATAAAAGGACATATCAAGAAGAAAAGGGTTCAAGCAATGAAATATCACATCAAGCATCAACAACAAGTTCTCCAACTTTTAAAGGATAATGCCACTTTGGTGCAAAATCAAATGAAACAACAGGTAGATCAACATCACAGTGAAAAAATTTTTGATGTAGGTGATTGGGTATTTTTACAACTACATCTCAAGTAAGCTATTTATGAGAAGGAAATGTTGGCAATACTACTTGCACTTAAGAAATGGCGACCTTGCCCAATGGGAAGACATTTCAAGGTAAAAACGGATCATGATAGTATTAAATACTTTTTAGAACAAATATTATCCTCTGAAGAGAAACAAAAATGGGTCACAAAGATGTTGGGTTATGAATTTGAAATCATCTACAAAAAAGGGAAGCAAAATGTTGTGGCAGATGCACTCTCAAGAAAGGATGAGGATGTGGTAGCATTGTTGTGCGCCATTTCTATTATCCATCCAGATTGGATAAATGAAACAAGGTATGAATGGAAGAAGGACGAAGAAGTGTGGCCACTCATTTAAAAGTTGCAGAAAATCCCAGTTCAAACAGTATTGCTAAAACTTGACAAGGAAGGAAAAATCATATTGGATCCTAGAGCAGTCACAGAAACAAGAACCCGATAGCTACAAAATTGATAATTTTCAGAGTATCTCATCAAGTGGAAGAACTTACCAACTGAAGATTCCATATGGGAGGACAAAATTTTTATACAAGAGCATCAAGAACTACTCAAACGTTGAGGACAACACTTTTCGAAGGAGAGGGGCATGTTAGGTCCCTATACTACTAGTGTAACCCCTTATTCTTATTAGTACAATCCCCTTATTATATTGTTGTGCCCATGTAGTCCCCATATTGTTATTATTGTGCCCCATAGAAGCCCATTATTGTTATTATTATTCCCTTACATTATTATTGTTATGTCGGCTCTGATTATATTATGACCCCTTAGACTCCTATATATTGAAATGAAGTCTTTTCATTTGTATCATCCAAGAATTGTTCATTTGTGTAATGTAAAGGAGGTTGCCCCCTCGAAGAGGCTGATTTCTAAGGCATTGATCTTTCTTTTCTATCTTTTTGTGAGCTAGTTTCATAACAAAATGCCACCTGTAAAGAAGGTTTCTGGGCCATTTTAACCCATATAGCAATATAATGGTGAAGAGCTTTGACATAATAGGCAATGATAAGATTCTACAGGGGTAGCTAATTTGTAGGAATTTTATTTTTCAAAGACAAAAATATGACATTGAAATCCTTAACCTTTTATTTAGGTTTCATTTTCATAGCAGACAATTCATCCACTGGCACTTCGGGCATTTTTTCATCTCCAAATTTATCTATAAATTCCTTCTCAAATTGGGTCCAAGAAGTTATACTTCGAGGGGGTTGGAAAAAGTACCAAGTGGTAGTTGTGCCATCGAAAGTGTATGGGAAAAGTTGACAAAAAACATCTCCATGACATACATTTTTATGTTTAATTGCAAGGGTACCTTTTCTTGACCGTTACTTTGTTCAGCTGCCTATAGTCAATGCAATATCTAGGAGTACCATATTTCTTCTTCACGAACAACACTGGTGCACCCCAATATGATACACTCATCCCAATGTACCCCTTTTCCAACATTTATGTCAGCTACAACTTTAATGCAAGCAACTCAGGTGTGCTCATCTTGTAAGTTTCTTTTGATGCTGGGGTTGCCCCTGGCACCAACTCAGTAGAAAATTCTACCTTCCTGTGAGGTGGAAACTCTATAATGTCCTCAAGAAAGACATCCTGAAACTGCTGCAAAATTGGGTACCTTTTTAACACATTGGCATCCTCAACCTCCTTACCCTTGTCACTAGAAATGTGTACTACAAACATCACATGACCTTTTCTACAACTATGATTAGCTTGCATAGTGGTAACCATTATTATTGATGTAGGCATCTTTTTCCATTGCAAATTCCTCTTTTCCCCACTCTCATCCACACAATCAATGGCCTTATCAAAGTAATCCACTTTGGTCCTGTTATCTCTGGACCTCATGTGCTTCTCTAGATATGGAAAATAGTGTAGTGGCCATCAAGAATAAACAAGGTATAATCACTTTCGAGGATGTCACGAGGACTAACCTCTCTCGGTGCTTAAACCATGGTGCAGCGAATTAGAGGATTAAGCTTAACCATGCCACAATGTGATCGAGAGGCCCAATGAGTTTCTTTTAAGAACTGAGCAACAAGCATTTTCCTGTCACTAGGATCGCCATCCCTCAACACCCTCAGAACTCTTAAAATCAACTTCGGCAGTGTCACTTGCATGATAAGGTTGCACTAACATTGAAATGTCAAAGAGTGACTGGATGGTCTTGATTGGTTCTGGAGGCTAGCAGAGAATTTGTTCCATCTGGGGTACTCTCTGTCATAGCATGGTGGGGCCATCGACCAAATGGGCTCCTCCCACTAGCTCCTCACAATTGAAGTTCCACGGGCCTAAAGGTAATGTTGAAACATTTTGGTCTGATCCTTCCTCTAATCTCTGCTTCCTAGTCTGCCAATCGACCCTAAATTGTGATGTATCCTTTGCTCCAATCCCTAAGCTCACCACTTGGATAGCCATGCCCCTTCTATTGTATAACAGCATGTCGAGTAAACCTTGCCTTCCTAATAACTATTATACAGTCCTTGCAAGAATTTCCCCACCTAGTCACCTGCGCAGGATCTACCACTCTGCCTATCTGAAACGTATAAGGACTACTCCCCAATGTCACTTTCAGTCACTCATGCGGGCTCCAGGTAACTCGACATCCTGACGACCTATATTTTTCATTTGTTTGCTCAATAAAATGAAGCAAACAACACCTATAACTCCCAAAACCTGTGAGGCCAAGTCTACTCGCATCAAAACCTTGGTAGATGTCAAGAGTCAAATTGCAGACCTGTCTTGTCCTTATTTGTTCACCGACCTCTGCTATGAACTGTTTTCTAACCATGTGAAGAAGGAAGACCCTTTTAGGGTTTTCAACTCTGGTCTATATTTTCAAATTTCACCTTTCGTTCATCATTTTCCTGAACTCATAGCCTGGCTAGCCATAGCATACCAAGAGGATAAGAATTGATGTATTTATGCCTCAAAGACTAAAATCCTAGAAATAACTCCTACCTTGATCCAAAGGGATTTAATTTTTCCTATTTCTTCCCTAATTCAGTTGTTCATAGATAATACCTTGGTTCTTCATTATTGTCCCTCTCGATGAACAATAGTCCTTACTGGACCAAATCTTTGCTCTTGAAGTTAAATTCCTTCCCCGAGAAGAGTGGTTCCCAATAACCCTCTTCCAAAAATCCATTTGGGCCATCCTGGCTGTAATCACCTGTTTAATGGGTGAAGATAGCTCACAAATAATAAATAAATCCATCTTGGGGTTTTTGCATAAGATGAAGCAACCTAATTTCCTACTTAACATACCACTCTACCTATCCACTACCATATGCTTTAAACTCTATTATTCCCCCCTTCTTATTTTCAATACTATTCCCTTTTGTTTTACTTGTTCCTATATACCCATGTCAAAGAATTTCAATGTTTGGACCTTCAAGTGTTTTCTCTGAATAAGCAACAAAATTATTTCTTTGACTGGAATGTCTCTATGAGAAAGAGGCCCAACTTGGGTTGGTATTCCAAATTCATATTGACCTTCATGGATAGTACCTACTGGATCATTCATGGAACCCTACCACCTAGAATAATCCCATAGAAAAAAAGAGTTTCTCCAACTTAGCAAGGATGTCATGATAGGAGATGGGTACCTCTATGAGGATTACATAGAGATTCAAGTTTATAGTTGTGAACTTCATCCATATCACTTTCCAACATTCATTCCTATGAGGATATTTTCCCTTGAATTCATCAAACAGATCCTTAGTGTAGACCTGCTTCATTATGTACCTGCAAAGAAAGGTTTCTTTTTTAAAATGGGACAGCCAGTAGTTCCTTCTCTGGTAAACACAAGGCAGGGTTTTAAAATAGTTTAGGCCCTAATTGAATCCATGGAGCTAGAAAAGGGATACACTTGGAATTATGATCTCTAAGGCATCATTGCCCAAAGGAGAGAAAATATTAAAGCATCAACCTATGTGCATGGCTCAAAGCTCGAAATTGAATGGAAAGATAACTTTGATTCATGGCCTTAATACAGAAATGGAGACCAAGTCCCTAGTTAGCATGGGTAAAGCATCAAAGAGGACTACAGACTCAGCAGGGGATACTGACACAGAGGAAGGCCATGTATATAAACAAATCTAGGAGTCAAGGTCAAGAATAGGAAGAATAAGAAGAAGAGGAAGTGGGGATACAACTAGAAAAACTAGTTCCATGTCATCCAAGCTTTCAGATCAACATGGAAAATCCACCAATATTCACAGCTTCACCCACAGCTGAAGTATCCATTCTAGATCCTGAATACATTTTTGTTGCTACAAGATCCAGTTTTCCCCTAGGAAGAGCTATTAACAAAAGAAGGAAAAAGTCAAAGAGAGAATGTAGAGAGAAATGGTTGCCCAATCAACCCCTCGACACACTCGACTAGTTAATTTTATGGACGTCGAGAAGGATGAAATGAGAATTTCACTACAGCACCCATTAGTGTAGGTGTTGCCTACAAGACCTCAGTTCAAGACCTTGGATGTCTCCCTGAACCTAGAAAGTGTCCCTTTGTCTTATAAGGTCAACCTACACAAGCAAGTTGGGGAAATTCTATATAATGATTTGGGTAAAACCCTCATGACTATCAATATATTTGCAACATATATATGAAAAATCTCCAATAGAATGAAAATAGAGAAGGAAAACTCTAGATCTCTGTATCTCCAGAAAGAATTATATAAGTAGTTGATAATTAAACTAAGTATCAATCCAGATGACAAATCAGCCATAGAAACCATTCTACAGTCAACTCAAAAGGAAAATTAGGAGTTAAGGCATAGGCTAAAGATGCTTGGTGGTGAACATATTCAAACAAAGGAGTTGTCATAGGTCGAGATGGAGAAAGAAAAGTTAATGAAGGATCTGGCAGACAATAAAGATGAAGTATTGGTTTTGGAGGAAACTGTGACCGAGTTGTAAAAGAAGATTGACTCTCATGTATGTATAGTAATAGTACCTGAAGATCGTGAGAACCCTGCTAATTGCCTCACTCAGGCTCTGGCCGACCTTCAACTTTTTGAAGGTGAACTAAAAAAGAAAGAAAGGTACTTAGACATTACCAAAGCCTAGCTAACCAAGAAAGAGAAACAATTGCAAAACTTGGTTATTAATGCTGAATAGGTCACTAAAACCCTATAATCCAGGCAATTGGTGTGGGATTAAATCATTGAGGATACGAATCGCAGCTAGGAACATGTGACTTTGATACATGATCGCAAGTTCATTAGTGTAGAGTGTGGATCATAAATAACAAATGCTAAAGAGATGAGTATAAGGAACTCCTAGTTTTCTGTGAAATTCATTCATTTCTTAAATGAGAGGCCAGTTGAGGAGTTGAGAGCAATAGACATAGAAGATAGAGTTAGTGCAGTGGAGGAAATCTCTAAGGTGGTTTCGAAAGAAGAAGCTCAAGCTAGAGTATAACAAATTCTAGTCAAAGTACAAAAGGGCATGGCTTCCTTGAATGAAGCGTTTGATAGGATCATACAGGTTGGGTTACCCAACCTCTTGGGGCCTCATGGGGAAGTGCTACCTTAGGAGAAATACATTCAAAAAATGATAAAGGCTAAGAGAAGGACATTATCATCTCACAAGAAAACAACCACTCTTAAGGGTACAACTGTGGTAAATTTCTTGAAGACAGAATTTCGGCTACTCAGGATGGTTAGGAGTATTTTTCATCATAAGTTGGACTACTCATGGGTGAATGATCTAAATATTAACTATAATTGGTGCAGTTTTACTCCTTATCTCCCTCAAGCCTTATGTCAATGGTGTGAATAGTTTGTGAATCCACCACTCGTACAAATGGCCCATCCTCATCCTCCGCATGCTCCTCACCAGGCCTCATAATCTCATCATTCTTGAAGATCGTCCAAATTATGCTAGGCTTAGCATTTCATTTACGTTAGTATTATTTTTACTTATGGTTTTTTACTTTGTTTTGTTATATGAGTACATTATGGTTAAAATAGTTGGGCATTCGCACACGCTAGAATTTTGAGACATTGCTTTGGCATAATGAACCATATCAAGAAGGAACATCTCTCTAATGCCCTATCTCTATCCAAAGAGGCCTATATATGCAAATTTTGATAAAGAAAGACAAGTTCATGATTTTGGAAAGAAACTTTGTATTTTTTTGGCAACGTTCTAGTTCTTTCATTGTATATCTTACTCAAAATATTAATGCAATATCAATGGTGATTCCTACGTTTTGGGATTCGAGTATGTCTCATGTTCTTAGTATTTCCATAAATGTTTCATTTTCTTCTCAAAATTCATGTTAAGTAGCTACTAGATGTGTTTCCTCTTATATACAGATTCATTTAAATCAAATTGTTGATGAATAATGGTTGTACTAATTGTGGAACTTCAATCTTTGAATGCGCTCCATGAGTCTTAGTATTCACCATGATTTGTTGGCTGTCATTTCTTTCTAATCTAGATATGTGTAGAATACTTGATTTCACAAGCTCTATGTGATGGGTTTCTTCTTTTATTTTTGTTTGATGTTGCCATATATATATATATATATATATATATATATATATATATATATATATATATATATATATATATATATAAAGAGTTTTAATTCCTCATATGGTATTGGCCACTGTTGATTGATATATTATATCACTGAGTACCTCTTATGTATAAAGAACCCATGGACTGTGTCCTTCCAAACTTTTTTGAATCAACCAAATTAAAATTGTAAGAAACATCATAAATGTTTCTCTAAATCCTTCAAAGAATAATCAGAGTTGCACCAAATATAGATGTCCTAGGCACTAGTTTCCTTACAATCCTGAGATTGTCTTTAGGATTGAAAATATATTTCGGCATCGTTGTCATGGAACTTATTAGAGAAATTTTCCCCTGGGATATGACATTCAGGTACTCTTTGTTAAGGTGGTAAAATATGTCCAGATTTTAGATTCATCACCTTGGCGACTCCACTATCCAAATCTTAAGAAAATCATCTTGGATTTTAGGAGACCCCATACCCGTTCAAATACATCTCAATAAAAAACTCCATCTGTGTCTGATCCATAAAAATTAATCTACAGGAGAGTTTGGAAGGAAAAAACCCTCAATACTAATGCTATTGTGTCCTCATGACTTGAAGCTTCCTCATCCAGCTCTTAGCACGCCATCATTCATTACTCAGACTTAATTCATATAATCTTAACATATCCTTCTGAAAGCGTCTGATACACCATATATTTCCCTTAGAAGTCTCAATTAATACTCCTTCCTTGCCATTTCCTCCTCCCCCTGAGATCGGAAAGGGAAAATACATCTCCACTAGTAGTCATACTCATCACATAAGCAATTCCATAAGTCTCATTATGTCTACCCTTTCATCTTTTGTCATAGTATAGAGACCTCTAATAATTCTAACATCGCCTCCATTTATATAGATGGAAATCTCAGGCTTCCTACTGAACAAGTATGCTACATTAGACC
This sequence comes from Pinus taeda, assembly GCA_000404065.3. Taxonomy (NCBI): domain Eukaryota; kingdom Viridiplantae; phylum Streptophyta; class Pinopsida; order Pinales; family Pinaceae; genus Pinus; species Pinus taeda. The sequence continues at coordinate 48,111 of APFE030707347.1, read as the reverse complement.
TTCCTTAACCTTTGAGTGCCATGCCACAAGACTAACTTAAACTCTTGCCTAAATTCAATGGAGAATATGAGATATTATCACAAAGACATATAGAGATTTTCTTTGCATTTGTAGAGAATTTAAATGTTGAACACTTAGATGTGGTACTAAGGCTCTTTGTTCAATCCCTTCATGGATAGACCAAAAAGTGGTTTAAATCTTTACCAAATAATTCCATTGATACTTCGGAAGAGCTAGAGAACTCGTTTAAGCAGAAGTGGGGAGAAAAGAGAGATCATGAATATATCCTAATAGATTTCAACGCTATGAAGAAAAAACTAGATGAAGATATTTCAACATTTATAAAGAGATTTAAAAAGCAATATAACAATCTTCCTGTTGAAATCAATCCTCCCCAGGCTGCTTCGCAAGTAGTCTTTTTTGGGGCTTTTGAGTTTGATTTTGGCTTCACACTAAAGGAGAGGAAGTATCGCACATTGGATCAAATCCAAATTGATGCCCTCGAGGTGCAGGCAGATTTCACATCCATGGGAAATTCAAGAGGCAATATTGATCTTGGGGAAAAGAATAAAGGAAAAGAGGAAGTATCTTCCTCTAGTCAAGGAAAAGAATCATAGGAACAAAAGTTGGAAGAAATGAATAGGTTAATAAAAATCTTATCACATAAATTGGTTAAGCTAGAACTGGAAAACAAAAGTGTCCCTAGACAGAATACTCAAGTTCCTAATCAAGGATTTATTACCCAATACCGAAGCCAACCATTACATATACTACAAAAAGGAATGAAGGAGCATATAGACCATATTCCCCTCCCCCCCCTCCCCCCATTGTACATAGAGGATGACCCAAATGAGCAGTCACAAGACACATGAAATATAGGGGAACTTGCATTCTTCTTTCTAAGAGGAGGAGAAAGAAATAAGAACTCATCAAGAATAGGGGCACGATGTGAATGCAGCATTGAACGATAGAGAGATAATTGACTATTGTCAACAATTTGCAGACTTCATGCAAGCCAGCTGCATATGAAATATGATCTCTAGTCCCTAGGAAAAGGTCAAGATAAAAATACCAGCATGAAGTTTCTTCTCCCTAAGAGACCCCTGGATCATCTGACAAGGGAGAAGTAACCTTAGACTCAAATATGTCAAAAAATAAGGACTCCTTAAATCAATATTTCTATAAGCATGAATATCCTAAAGAGGAGAAGTCATCCCTCACATCTGTAGGTTTTAACCCCATACAGAAATTACTTGCATATGAATTCTAAAAACAGAAAATAAAAAATGGTGAAAGCATAACACATAAAACAAATATGCATGGAGGGTTTCCCCTGGATCCCAAAACCAGGACTACCAGACTGATTTTTCATTATGTTCCTTTTAATATAT
>APFE030707347.1:30301-46349 GCA_000404065.3 Pinus taeda | reverse complement strand
TCTATATACTTATAAGAATAGCTTCTGCGTAAATCACATAAAAATGAAGCTATTCTTATAACTATGACAGATCACAGAAGTCTCAATTCTACAATCTATATACTTGTTGAATCATCCATAAACCCCAATCCATTAACCCTAAATTAGAACATAACCATAGTTCCCTTGACCGGGTCTACAAAATACCATGGACTAAAAACCATCACACCCAAAATCATGTGTGAAATCCATGCACAAAACCATAGGTAGGTCCACCCACCAAATATAGGGTCCAAAAAATACTGGGGCTAGTTGTGGAAAGAATATAACACAACCCAACAACATCAAAATAGGCCTGTGAAAAGGAAAGAGAGTCGGCAGAGTCTAGGAGCATAGAGAAAGGTCCAATTGTTTTCAATCATAAAAAGGAACTTGAAAAAGTCAAAATCCCAATTCCTTTGACTGAATTACTGAAACAACCCACTTATAAAGTCCAAGTCTCCCATTTTATGCTTCCATCCACTTCAGCACCATCACATTATTGTTTAAATATTCAAGAAGAAAGGCCAAAGGTAGTTTTTGGACCTCATGTTGAAGACAAAGATCCCTCTACTACACCCTTCTATGCAACTCTTGTAATACATGACATCCTACTTCACAATAGTTTGTTGGACTCAGTGCCTCTCATAATCTCATGCCATTAACTGTTATGGAGCAACTCAGTTTTCAGATAACTAGACCCTATAAAGACCTTTACTCTTTTGATTCTAAGATATTAAAATTCTTGGGAATGATAAAGGACCTAGTAGTGAACTTGGCTCAGATCCTAATTAAGAGCGTAGTAATAGAAATTGAGGTAGTAGATATCCCTACAAGATTTGGCATGCTCTTATCTAGGTCCTGGAGTTCAAAACTTGGAGGCTTCATCAAGTTAGATTTGACTTATTCCACCATCCCTACCTTTGGTGGGGAAGAAAGATGACTGTATAGAGAGTCAAGGTTCATAAAAACAGTTACCAAAGTTGAGGGCTCAAAGAATTGCAATACAAACAAAGGTATTTAAATCTCTTTAAAGTTTATAAAGATGTTTTTAGTTGGTCATATCATGGCTTGAAGACATTTGATACTAACATTATTCAAGATAATACTCCTCTAAAAAGTGGAATGAAACCTTGTAAGAAAAAACTTTGGCAGATCAATCCTCTCCTTCTCCCATTTATTGAGAGCGAAGTGAGGAAACCTCTACAAGCCAAAATCATAGTGCCTCTAAGATATTCTGAGTGGATGGAAAACTTAGTTCTGATCAGGAAAAATAATGGAGAAATAAGTTTGTGTGTGGATTTTTGGAACCTCAATAGAGCCTCATTAAATGACAACTACCCACTACCTAAGATGGAATACATACTATCAAAGGTAGTTGGCTCGACCTAGATGTCCATGATGGATGGTTTTTCAGGATACAACCAGGTAGCAATGCACTTAGATGACCAAAATAAAACTACCTTCACCATGCCTTGGGGAACCTTCATGTATGCTCTATGCCATTTGGCCTTATAAATGTTGGAGTGACTTTTCAAAGGGCCATGGATATAGCATTTGTGGGAGAACAAGATATATTTGTAGTGGTCTATTTAGATGAAATCACAGTCTTCTCCAAGACTGATGAGGAACATATCTTGCACCTAAAACTCACCTTCGAAAAATGTAGGAGATATGGATTATCTCTGAATCCAAAGAAGTCTTAGTTTGATCTAAGCGAAGGAAAATTGTTGGGACATTTAGTGGCACAAAAGGGAGTAAAAATCGATCCTAAGTGAGTGGAAGCTCTTAGTCACATTCCCTTGCCTAGGAACAAGAAAGAGATTCAAATGTTTTTGGGAAGGATCAATTTTCTAAGAAGTTTCATACCTAACTATGCTAAAATAGTGAAAGGTATCATTGACATGCCGAAAAAGAAGAATAAAATAAAATGGATCCCAATTTCTTGGGAATCCTTTGCTAGAATCAAATCAGCATTTACAGAAGCACCTATGCTATTCATCCCTAATTATTCAACACCTTTTTATATATTTTCTTTTGCTTCCCCTCATACTATCATTTTTGTGTTGTTACAAAATAATAAGGAAGGTTATGGACAACCGATAGCTCTTTTTAGTCAAGTATTAAGAGATGTTGAACTAAAGTACAACATTTTGGAGAAATAGGCTTATGCTCTAATCAAGGAATTGAAGGCATTTAGCATCTATGTCTTGCAGTCTGACATTATATCATAGGTTCCAACAGCAACACACAAAGACATTTTGGTACAAAGAGATAGAGAGGGAAAAATATGAAGGTGGATCACTAAGATTCAGGAATATGACTTAGACATTAAGCCTACAAGGCTTATCAAAGGGCAGAGCTTAAACAAAATCCTATCAGAATCCAACTTCCAGGCACTCAGGATTAATTTATTGGTAGAAAGGGATGAACCAGAAATGCAGCAGTCAAACATCAAAACTTCAATTCAAAAGATTCATGTCAAATATGAGACATCAACCTGGTATAAGAATATTATGCATCATCTATTGTTTCTAAGGTTCCCCTTAAAAATGGACAAGTCCAAGTACCGAACACTAAGACTATAGGCTCAAAAATTTGTCATGTCGAATGGTCATCTCCATTGGAAAGACCCCGCTGGGATTCTATTGTCGTGCCTGGTGGAGACTGAAATTCAAGATGTGATGGAAGAGTTTCACAATGGAGTTTTTCGGGGACACTATAGTTGGAAAGCCACCACTCACAAGATATTGAACGCCGATTTTTATTGGCCCACACTCTTTGGAGAGGTTCACTCTCATGTGTGAGCTTTTCAAAAATGTTAGATATTTATTGAAAAGTAGAAGCGAGCTCCTCTCCCTTTGATCCATGTGTGTAACGAAGAGTGCTTCAAGTAGTGGGGATTGGATTTCATAGGATAAATACATCCTACTTCTAGTGGTCAGCATAAGTGGATACTCACAACCACTAACTACTTTATGAAATGGGTGGAGGCTATCCTATCTCAAAGTGCAACTAACTCCGTGGTTATAAAGTTTCTAGAAGAAAATATATTATCCAGATTTGGTTGCCCTATGAAGATTGTAACATATAATGCTCAGGTTTTTAAGTCATCCAAATTCATCATCATTTGTCAAAGATTCAATATTACAGTTGGTCATTCTACTACATATTACCCCCCAAGGAAATGGGCTAGTTGAGTCCTCCAATAAGGCTGTGGTGAAGATATTGAAGAAAACAATCGTAGAGAATCAGAGAAATTGGGACTCTCAGCTGAACTTCGCTTTGTGGACTAACATGGTCACTCCAAAGCACTCTATAGGAAAATCAACTTTTGAATTAGTCTATGGAAAAGAAGTGATCTTCCCAATATAGTTAGCAATGCATGTCATGAGCATACTACAAGATCCAAAAGAGGAACCAAATGATTTAACCCGAAGGATAAATTAGCTGGTGGAACTTCACGAAAGTAGAGATAAGGTTATCCAAAAATTGGTTAATTATCAGTAGAAAATGAAATCTCTATTTGACAAGAAGGCAAAGGACAAACCACTTCAACCTAGCAATTTGATCTTAAGGTAGGATGTCAAAAGGGAAGAAAAAGGTGAACACGAAAATTTCGATCCATTGTGGTTAAGACCCTTCAAAATCTCTGAAGCGTAAGGAAATAATACTTTTCTGTTGGAAAACCTGGAAGGAGAATCACTAGAACTACTAGTAAATGAGTAGTTCCTCAAACTCTATTTCCAACACTAAATGTACTTTCCTCTAATTCATTGTAAATATTGATGTGATGTATGTAAATATTCTATGATGTTCAAAGTTATTGTTGTTTTCTTCATGAAGTTTTTTTTTTCAAGACTCCATTCCCAAGGAGAAAATGTCAAGTTGCAAGTTCTCGGTGCATTGATGTCAATACATCGTCCCTAGTTGGATCCAATGTTATCTTTGGATCGCATATGCTTCTCCAGAGATGGAAAATAGAGAATGACCATCGATAATAAACACGGTATAATCACTTTCGAGGAAGTCATCAAGACTAACCTCTCTCGGCGCTTAAACCATGGTGTAGTGAATCAAAGAATTAACATTAACCATAATGCAATGTGATCAAGAGGCCCAATGAGTTTCTTTTAAGAACATAGTAAAGGGTGCATTCCTCTCACTAGGATCACCATCCCTCAACACCCTTGGCACTCTTAAAATCAACTCTGGTTGTGTGACTTTCACGAGAATTAATGAGATAGGCAGCGTCGACATTGAAAGGTTAAAGAGTGACTAGACAGTCCTGATTAGTTCCAGGGGCTAAAAGAGAAATTGTTCTACCTGGGGTACTCCCTACCATAGCACGGTGGGGCCATAGGCCAAATGGCTCCTCCCGTTGGATCCTCATGATTGAAGGTCCAGGGGCCTAATGGTAAGGTTGAAACATGTTGGTCTGCTCTGACCTCTTATCTCCACTTCCCGGTCCGCCAACCAACCCTAAACTTCCACATATCCTCTACTCCAATCCCTACACCTGCCACTTGGATATTCACACCCCTTCTATTATATAATAGCATACTACCTGAACCTTTCCTACCTTACAACTATTATACAGACCCTGCGATAATTTCTCCACCTAGTCACTTGCGCAGGATCTATCGCTCCACGTATTTGAAGCTTATAAGGACCACTTCCCAACGTTGTTTTCAGTCACTCCTTTAGGCTCCAAGTAACTTCACATCTTGACCACCTATATTTTTGTTTTGTTCGCTCAATAAAATGAAGCAAACTGCACCCGCAACTCCCAAAACTCGTTGGGCCAAGTCTACTAGCATTGAACCCTTGGTAGGTGATGAGAGTCAAATTGTAGACCACGCTTGTCCTTATTCGCTCGTTGACCTCTGTTGTGAATTGTTTCCTAACCATGTGAAGAAGGAATGCCCTTTTAGGGTTGTCAACTCTAGTCTATATTTTGAAATTACACATTTTGTTCATCATTTCCCTTAATTCATATCCTAGTTTGCCACAACATACCAAGAGAATAAGAATTTCTTTGTTTCTGCCTCAGGGACTAAAATCTTGGAAATAACTCCTACCTTGATCCAAAGGGCTTTAATTTTTCCTGTTTCTTCTAGAATGCAACCATTCACCAACACTACCTTGGTTCATCACTTCATTACTCTCCCTCCAAATGAAGAACAATCTTTACTGGACCAAATCCTCACTCCTAAAGTTAAATCCTTTCCCCCATAAGAGTGATTCACAATAACCATCTTCCATAAATCTATTCATCCCATCCTGGTTGTAATCATCTGTTTAATGGGTGAAGATAGCTCAAAAATAATAAATAAAGCCATCCTAGGGTTTTTGCATAAGATTAATAATCCTGACTGCCTACTTAATATCCCACTCTACCAATCTGCTACCATATTCTTTCAACTCTATTATTACCCTCCTTCTTCTTATTTTTGCTACTATTCCCTTCTATTTTACTTGTTCCTGTATATCCATGTTGAAGAATTTCAATTTCTGGACCTTCAAGTGTTTTATCCAAATAAGAAACAAAATTTTGTCTCTGATTGGAGTATCTTTGTGAGAAAGAGGCCTGACTTGGGTGGGTATTCTTAATTCATCTCGACCTTCATGGCCATTACCTACCGGATCATTCATGGAACCCCACCACCTAGAATATTCCCACAGAAAAAAGAGTTTCTCCAACTCAACAAGGATGTCATTATAGGAGACTAGTACCTCTATGAGGATTACATAGAGATTCAAGTTTATAGTTGTGAACTTTGTCCATATCAATTTCTAGCATTCATGCCTATGAGGATATTTTCCCTTGAATTCATCGAACAGATCCTTGGTGTATACCTGCTTTATTGTGTACCTGCAAAGAAAGGTTTCTTTTTTAAAATGGTACAGCCAGTAGGTCCTTCTCTGGTAAACACAAGGCAGGTTTTTAAAATAGTTGAGGCCCTACTTGAATCCATGGAGCTAGAAAAGGGAGACACTTGGCATTATGATCTCCAAGGCATCATTGCCTGAGGGAGAGAAAAGATTAAAGCATCAACTTACATGCATGACTCAAAGCCCAAAATTGACTGGAAAATTAACTTTGATTCATTGCCTCTTAATACAGAAATGGAGACCGAGACCCTAGTCAGCATGAACAAAGCATCAAAGAGGATTGTTGACTGAGCAAGGGATACTGACAAAGAGGAGGGTCATATAAATAAAAAGGATAGGAGCCAGGGTCCAAAATAGGAAATGAAGAAGAAGAAGTGGGGGTACAACTAGAAAAACTAGTTCCAGATCATCTAGGATTTCAGATCAATCTAAAAAATACACCATTAGTCACAACTTCACCTAGAGCTGAAGTAGCCATTCTAGATCCTGAAGACATTATTGCTACTATAGGATCTAGTTAGCCTCTAGGAAGATCTATTAACGAAAGAAAAAAAAAAGTTCAAAGAGAGAATACAAAGAGCAATGGTTACCCAATCAACCCCAACACATTCCACTATTGACTGCTATGGACCTCGAGAAGGATGAAATGATAATTTCACTATAGCACCCACCAATGCAGGTCTTTCCTACAGGACCTCAATTCAAGACATCGGATGTCTCCCTCAACCTATCAAGTTTCACTTTTTCAAATAATGTCAACCTACACAAGAAGGTTTGGGAAATGCTATATAATGATTTGGGTAAAAACCTCATGACTATCAATAGAGTTGAGACATATATAGGAAATATAATGAAAATAGAGAAGGTAAACTCTAGAGATATGTATCTCCAGAAAGAATCATATAAGGAGTTGATAATTAAACTAGTTATCAACCCAGATGATAGATCAACCATAAAAGCCATTCTAAATTCAAGTCAAAAGGAAAACCATGAGTTAAGGAATAGGCTAAAGGTGCATGGTGATGAACATATTCAAATAAAGGAGCTGGCACGGGTCAAGATGGAGAAATAAAATTTGATGAAGGAGTTGGCAGACTAGTTTGCAAAAGAAGATTGACTCTCATGTATGTATAGTAGTAGTGTCTGAAGATCCCGAGAACCACACTGATTGGCTCACTCAGGCTCTGATGGAGCTTTAAATTTCTGAAAGTGAACTAGAAAAGACACAAAGGGACTTAGAAACTGCCAAAGCCCAACTATCCCAGAAAGAGAAACAACTGCAAAACTCGGTTATTAATGCTGAACAAGTCACTACAGGATACTACATAGGAGATAACTAAAATGAAGGCTAAATTGAAGGGGAACATGTTTCTGCTTGAAGCCAGGTAGTTGGTGTGGGATGAGATCATTAAGGAAATGAATCGCAGTTGGGAACATGTGACTTTGATACATGACAAGGTCATTAGTGCATAGTGTGGATCACAAATAACAAATTCTAAATAGATGAGTATAAGTAACTCCCAATTTTCTCTGAAATTCATTCATTTCTTAAATGAGAGGCAAATCGAGGAGTCAAGACCAATAGACATATCATATCGATTCAGTGTAGTGGAGGATATCTCTAAGGTGGTTTCGAAAGAAGAAGCCTGAGCTAGAGTAAAGCAAAGCCTAGTCAAAGTATAAAAGGATGTGTCTTCCTTCAATGAAGAGTTTGATAGGAACATACAGCCTGGGTTAGTACCCAACCTCTGGGGGCCTCATGGGGAAATGCTACATCAGGAGGAGTACAATAAAAAAATTATAGAGGCTAAGAGTAGGGTAGGATCATCTCACAAGAAAACAACCACTCTTAAGGGTACAACTGTGGTAAATTTCTTAAAGAAGGAATTTCAGCTACTCGGGATGGTTAGGATTCCTTTTCATCATAGGTTGGACTAATCAGGGGTGATTGATCTAAATATTAACTACATGTGGTTTAGTTCTACACCTCGGCACCCTCCAGCCTTATGGAAATGATGCTAATAGTTTTTTAATACACCACGCTACAAACGGTCTAGCCTCGAGCTCTGCAATGTTGCTCACTAGGCATCATCATCTCATCGTTCTTGAAGATCATCCAAATTATGTCAACCTTGGCATTTCATTTACTTTAGTGTTATTTTTACTTATGTTTTTTTACTTTGTTTTGTTATATTAATACATTATGGTTAAAACAGTTATGCATTCACACATGTTGGAATTTTGATACATAGTTTTGGCATAGTGAACCAAATCAAGAAGGAATGTCTCTCTAATGGCCTATCTCTATCCAAAGAGGCCTATATATGCAACTTTTTATAAATAAATATAGGTTCATGATTTTCAAAAGAAACTTTGTATTGTTTTGGCAACGTTCTAGTTCTTTCGATGTATATGCTATTCAGAATATTAATGCAATATCAATGGTGATTCTTACATTTTGGGATTCCAGTATGTCTCCTCTTCTTAGTAGATGTTTTATGTTCTTCTTATACTTCATGTTAAGTATCTATTATATGTGTTTCCTCTTATATATAGATTCATTTAAATCAAATAGTTGAAGAAGAATGCATGTACTGATTGTGGAATTCGGATCTTTAAATGCACTCCATGAGTCTTAGAATTCACCATGATTTCTTGGTTGTCATTTATTTCTAAATCCAAATATGTGTAGAATACTTGATATCACAAGCTCTACATGATGGGTTTCTTATTTTATTTCTATTGATGTCACATCTATATCAAAACAAATTGAGTTGTAAGTCCTGTGATGTTATTAGCCATTGTTGATTGATATGTTATATCACTAAGTACCTCTTATGCCAATAAAGAACACATGGACTGTGTCTTTCTAAGTTTGTTTGAACCAACTAAATTCAAATTATAAGAAGCATCCCAAATGGTGCTCTAAATCCTTCGAAGAATAATCAGAGTTGCACCAGATCTAGATGTCCTAGGCACTAGTCTCCTTGCAATCCGAAGATTGTCTCTAGGATCAACAACAGGTACTGTGAAGGTATAACTAGTCCATACCGAAAAGCATACTATATGAACCCAATGGAACTAAATTCAAATTTTTTGATGTAGGCATACCATTTAACTCAAATGCACAATCTCTTACCCAATGTTGAACTTGCTCTTTATACCTATAGCCAACTATACCAACCAAGATTTGACATGCACTTCTTTTCTCAAACCACACTTATCCACGAGGTTAGGATTAATATAACTATAGTTTTAACCATAATGCTTCAACTTTCGGATGGCCTCCTCCAACGATCTAGGCTCATTGAACTCAATCTGGTCTCTATATGTAACTAGCAATCCACTAATGAATCTCTAAAACTTGGCCAAGTTCTCCTCTCTGAGGTAAGGCACATATCTCAATAGCTCCAAAAATCTGCTAGTATCCTCATCATCTATCATGGAACCCATTCACAACTCATAAAAATCCTTAGCTCTATCACTACCTCTATGACAATTTCTTCTTGAAAAGCCTTTAAAATGCATGCCAAGTCAAATCCTCTTCATGTATACCTTTGAAATTCTTCATGTCTTCCCACAAAATATCTGCTTTACCTTTGAGACTGAAAGTGACTACCTTTGCTTTCATGTTTTCTGAATAATCATGCAATCGGAAGAATTTCGTCATACCAAGAAACCATGCTTTTGCATCCTATGATTTCTTCATCTCTCTATCAAAGGTAGGTGGATTTTCCTTCTTAAACTCAATGTTTGGAAAGTATCCCCTATCACTCCTTCTGTAAGGATGATGATGATCACAATCATGATGTCTATCATAACCATAACTGGAATAGTACCTATGTCAATCACCTCTCCTATCTGGAGTGTCCAACCACCTCCCATCTCTGATCATGTCAGATCTATCTGACCTATGTCTACTAGGAGACCTACTGCCACATGCCCCTTTAGTTTTGTCCTCTTTCCCATGGCTGATCTAAAGTGACCCTTGTTGATGCAATTCTGACAACCTCTGAAGTAGTATTAAATTCACCTCTTCTTGTTTCTCTTGTGCCTGCATGATTTTTTCATTATCTTCGCTACAACTCCTTATTTCTTCCTTCAGGCTTCTCAATGTGTCTTCCAAGTCAAAATAGTTCCCCACACCATGCTACCCATATGATGCATAGGGAGATTATATGTAGTCTACCACCTTGCTAGCCATTTGATCTCTTTCCTGCAAGGCATACTATGTAGGCTAAACCAAATCAAAATAAACCAATGTACCTTAGCATAATTCAGGGAGGATACCTTGTCTACAAGATCATCAAATCAATGTGATACATGTATAACATAATCATAACTGCATATAGACATATATCGAATAAGTTTATCAATACATAAACACCATTCTAGCTAGGGTCCAGTCATCAATGCAAGGCCCTATCAACAATGCATGATTTTACCTCATGCATGATAACAACCATTACTACATTGTACACATTTCCACATGCAACTATAAACATGCATAAGAAATGCCTAATCAAATACACATACATATGAATGCATGTAGTTGATCATAAGCGATCAATTCTTGTAATCAACCTACAAGAATGATACATGTAATCAAAACATTCAAGAATGCACTTGACATACAAGGATGTAGTCAATAGACATATAATCAACATGTAAGCAACATATAACCATATGCAACCAGTCATAAACTTTTCATGATGCATCCCACAAAATCACATCAAGTTCCTCATGACAACCTTACTTCAATCATGATCAACATGATGCAATGCAATAAGCACATGGAATGCAAGTGTAAGAGACACACATGCAACTGACATGCATGCATGACCAAGCACCTTCACCCAAGGAGAGCGCACCCATACTTTGATACCAATTTGTGGTATCAGATATGACCTAAAGAGAGAGCAACCTGCGCTGATACCAATCTATATCCCCTCCTCCTCCCAGGTCCACCCAAGCAACCAACTAGCCGAGAAAACATGTGATGAGAGAGGTTACGATAAGGGATTCAATCTCCTTGGTGAACTTAAGAAAATGGAATCGATGGGACACATCAAACAAACTCATCCACATCAGAAATTTCACCCACAGGAGACATGTCAGCCACTCAAACAACATGTCCCTAGGTCCCACTAATGTTTTCAGCCTCTTAACCCAAAGTCGCTCTCATGCTATAGGAAAGACAATGACCAACAACTCAAAAAAGTCACTCTCATAAGCCTTTATGCCAGCAACTGTGGACTTTTCTTAGCAGACATGTGCCAGCAAACCCGAGATTCGAGCCACTTTTCTATCCTAGAATCCCAGACTCTTCCATAGCTTGCTACAACCTTCACAATCCATCAAGGACATGATAACAATGTTTATAAATAAAAATAAACCTCAGGACTAAGCCTAAGCATCCCCATCCGGGACTAACATTTTGTCAAGCACTTGGCATCAATGCAACCTACAGGTCTAGGATACAAGATAGAACATAAATGACTGAAAGAACTTATGAAACATAACAAGAAGGATCACCTCCTTCTCCATTGTACTATTATATCATCAATTAGGTTTTGGATCCATCCATTTAACAATTACAAGTAAATACATGAAATAATCATGACATGAACCAGCCACATAACCATGCTTATAACCATCATTAAACCATATAAATATCATAGATATGACATCCATTAAATCCACATATAAATCAGTGCAAGAGTAAGATAACTTAGATTTTATTAATCATAGGCAAATCTGACCAAGTTTGGGACTTCCACATACCACCCAACCATAGACACAGTTGAAACAAATCTCTCTTTCAGCTAGTCACCCGTGTGCCATATTCCAAGCATGAATGTGGGATCTCATAGAACAACCAATCCAAGAACAACCAAGAGAATCCAGAGTTTAAACCACCTCCACCCTCACTAAACCGTGATCACACAAAAACTAGTGTTCTGATAACAACCGACCTGAACTTGGAATGCCATCTGGAATCCATCACTATCCTTGAGGAATTTTATGTCTCCTTGTCTCTCAGGTTTTACCACAATCCAATCCCAGATTAATAGGCCCTAAACCAAGACCAGACTTTCAGGCCTTACCGCAATCCAAACCCAGATCACTAGGCCCTAAACTAAGACGTCTCCCTTAGTTTTTAGCATGTATCCCACCAAAACCGGTCAAGGGATTCCTAAGCCTTTGGGAATGAACCTTGAGACCACATCTACCCCGGATTCTAAAATCCATCTAGTAAACCAAATATTGAAACTAAAATAAACATGCCAACACCATGGCATCCAGAAAAGGGAAAGGCTAGGCTAAAAACCACTATCATAACCCAACAAGACCATGCCATCGACAACAAGAGAACCATACACCAACATGAAAATCCATGTAAGTCCAAACCATCTAGGAAATCACACATGAAAAAGGTTACTTGCAAGTATTCCTGTTGAAGTTGCTTGATCCTACTCTTCTTCATTGATATTTTCTTTCCTTCCTTTCCCTTTGCTTGTTTTTCCTTCCTTGATCCAAAGCTATAGTGCTCCAAGAAAACTCTAAGTGACCAAGAGAGAGAGAGAGAGAGAGAGAGAATAATGAGAGAGCTCCAAAACTTGAACTGACAAAAGGTTACCAACTTATCCTCAAAAGCCTTTTTATTGATGAGGCCTCTATTTTCTTCATTTTCCATTAGTTTCCTTAAATTTCCTCTTGACATGCAACTTGTGACCTTGTACCTTCCTTTTCTTGTTTTTTCCTTTATTTTCATTAATAAATGTGAAAAAAATACATTTTTTCCTTTTAATACCTTTTCCTTTTCCAATTTTCCTTAGCCAAAACACACATCTAGTGATGCCCACTAGGATATCTTTGCCCAACATTTAGCTTGGAATAAATGCCCCTTAACTGTGGTCTTAATTTTCCTTTATTAACTTTTGTTACATGAAATTTTCACTAAAGTTGTTACAGAACTCTCCCCCTTGGGGAACATCGTCCTTGGTCTTAAACCACACCATGACCTTATCAAAACCACTAAAAAGCAAACATACTTCCCATGGAGATTTATAACTTAGCTCGTTGTAGTATTTACAATGAAAGAGTTGCTCAAATGCAAAACATAATGACAACATGAAAATATAACAACCATAATAATATGACTCCCATACCACTTATTGGAGATTTATAACTTATCTCATGGTGGTATTTACATCCATATAAATATACATACATATACCAAAACATCATCAAAACATATGCCAAACATATACCAACATCAAACCAAAACTGCTTTGCCTCAACCGACAAACAATGAAGGATAAAGAGCTCGCATCTGATCTGTCGTATCCCATGTAACTTCTTCAGGCCCAAAGTGCTTTCACTATACTTTAACTTGCTCTAAGTTTAACTTTCTCTATGGCTCTACTCCTTGGCATGAGATGTTTCTGCTGCAATATGCACTAAGGCTCTGACTGGAACACTCCTTCTTGCTCCACCTATAATACAAACCAACCAATAACATGATCAACATCATTTGTATACTTCTTAAGCAATGAAATATGGAAAACATCATGGACTTTCACTAGTGGAGGCAGTGCAAGTCGATATGCCACTAGTCCAATCCTCTCAAGGATCTCGAAAGGCCTGCAATACGTGGTGCCAACTTTGCACATGAACTAATCCTCAAAGAGATTTTCTTGGGCTTGATGCACAAATACACATGCTCCCCAATGTGAAAATCCTTGAACACCTTGTGATGATCTGCATAACTCTTCTGTCTATCATGTGCTACCTTTAGATTCTTCTTTATAACTTGTATTTCCTGCTCCATGTCTACCAACATGTTTGGTCCAATAAGTTCCATGTTCACTGGAACAATCCAGTTACTAAGAGTGTTACAACTCTATCCATACAATGCCTTGAAATGGCTCATCCTCAATGACTCCTGATAACCATTGTTGTATGTGAACTCAACAAATGGAAGATACTCCTCCTATTATCTTTTGGTGCATCACGTACATCCTTAACATATCCCCTAAGATCCTGTTGAAACTCTTTGTTTGTCCATTTGTCTGTAGATGATAAGTTGTGCTGAATGCCAACTCTGTGCCCAAGCCTGCAAATAGTTCCTTCCAAAACTTGAAAGTGAACTTTGCATCCTTGTCTGACACAATATTCTTTGGAACATCATGTAGTCTCACTCTCGCTGATGAACACTTGTGCTACCTCACTAGATAAATATATAGTCTTTACTAGAATGAAGTGAGCTACCTTTCTCAACCTGTCGACCATGACCATAATAGAATCATGCTGCTTCACTGTCCTTGGAAGACCTGTAATGAAATCCATGGAAATGACCTCCCATTTTCATTATGGAATCACTATAGGATATAGTAAACCACCTGGATGCTTACATTCTTCCTTGACATACTAGAAATCTAGACATTTGGCCATGAACTCTGCCACTTCCTTCTTCAGATTCAACCAACAATAGAATTTCTTTACCACCGTCAACATATTCTGATATCCTGGATGACCCTAGTATGGCTTGGTGTGAAACACCCTCAAGATAAGCTTCTTCATCTCATTGCAATTCAACACATAGATCTTGTCTCTAAACCTCACCAAACCATCTTTTGTGAGATGATAGTTTGCATCTCGATCATCTGTACTTGTGCCTGCACCTGTACCTATTCTCTGTTGTAACTTGTGCATAATCTCCATGCATTTTTCATCTTGTTGTCTTGCCTGCAAGATCTTATCCTGTAACTCTCTCCCATAAGAGCTCATAGTTGCTATATGATTTTCTTGTACCTTCCTTCTAAGAGCATCTGTGACCTAGTTCTCCTTCCCTTTGATGTATCTGATCTTGAAGTCGAACTCATTAAGGGTAGCCAACCATCTAGATTACCCAGCATTTAGATTCAGATGATTAAACAAATATCTCAACCCATTGTGATCACTCATCAATGTAAACCTCCTACCAAGAAGATAGTGCCTCCACATCTTCAATGCGTGTATAATCATTGTTATCTCAAGATCATGTGTCGGATAGTTCTGCCCATGCTCATTCAATTTTTGTGACTCATAGCACATTACCTGCCCTTCTTGCATGAGAACTCCACCAAGTCCTCTCTTGCAATCATTTGTACACACTACAAACTCCTTGTCTGGATCCACAGTATTTAGCATTGGTGCATGTGTCAACAAATGCTTAAGTTGCTCAAAACTAGCCTCACATTCTTCTATCCATTCGAACTTCTTACCTTTCTACTGCAATGATGTGATAGGATATGAAATGCGTGATAAGTTCTTGATGAACCTCGTGTAGTAGTTTGCCAATCCCATAATGATCTCACCTCATCCACATTCTTAGGGGTTGCCCACCCCATAATAACCCTTATCTTTTCTGGATTCACTGCTATGCCATCCTTGGAGACAACATGCCCCAAATAATGTACTGTTGATGCCTCGAAAATCGCTGCAACAACATTGGGGAAACCACCCGGTCCGGACCTTAGTGCAGCTCCTTTTCCGTTTGGGGTAGTGGCTCCGACTGGGGGTAATGGGACCAATTTCCCAGAAATAGATAAATGGGATGAGTGAATTATTTATAGATAACACTAGTGGTGAGCGAAAGGCTAAAACTATTGACAGAAATATAAGTAAATGAAACTATCCCGGGAATCTCTTGAGCTCTAAAGCGTAGCTTTTGATGCTCTATGTCTAAAAAACAAGCATATAGATGACTATGTCTTCACAACATAAATATTAAATCATTTAAGATTGATGTGCTTAAATAGTTAAGCAGAGCGATTGAAGCGAAATTACCACACTTTATACATTTATATCATTATCATACACATGATTTAAAAGCAAAGGCACATCGCTAAACACCCAATAGTGGAATGAATAAGATCTGTTGTTATAGCGCATGCATATAATCAATGATAGCAAGAATAATTACATAACAATTCATATAAACAGAATGACTTCAGACACAGATAGAAATACCATATGAGCTGCTTGCCACTCCCAGATATCAATCGCTATGTGTAGTTCTTCCCTTAACGCATAAACATTCTTCAATCAACGACAATAGTGCACAATTGTATAAAGAAATTTCTTCATT
>APFE030707343.1:0-23493 GCA_000404065.3 Pinus taeda | reverse complement strand
CAAAATTAAAATAATAATAATAATAATACAGATATAATTAAATAATGCATATCATTTTAGATTATAAACAATCATGTATAAAACAAAAATTTCAACTTGCAAAAATATTAATTTCATATTATATAATTTCAAATCAATAAATAATTACATGAACATTAATATAACTAAACAATATAAATATGAATGTTATGCACAAGTAGATTTATGCGGCGGAACGTTGGGTTGAGCTAGGGTTCTGAGAACGAAACCCTCGCCGGCACTGACAGCACAGCGGATCAGGTTCAGACTCTGCACAAGAATATCTGCAGCGTGATAGCGCTGAAGGGGATCAGCGAAGGACAATGGTTCCGCCTCAGCGGGGGGCGTCAAAGCCCTCCCCCTCACGTTACAGCCAAGGACCTAAGGTCATCTTTGGGTCGGTTGATCTGGACATTCTCAACAAAGGGGAGAAGCAACAGGGAAATGACAATGATCCACCAGAGGAACAAGAAAATCGGGCGAATAACCCGAAGGTCACCTCATCTACCTGTCGACTGGTAGCCAAGGAAAGGCCACGAATAGAACTGCCCGGAGATAAGATCGACAACAGGATTGAGTTTATAAAGGACCATGCAATTTTTGGAAAATTCATAGGGTTTTGGCCGACCGAATGGGCCTTAAATGGTTGGATTGCAGCAAAGTGGAAGCCTAAGGGAGATGTCACTTTCCAGCTGGGGCCGAAGGGCTTCTTCACTGCCATCTTCTTCTGTCTGGAAGACAAATACAGGATCCTGGGAGGAGGTCCGTATTTCTTCAACTCGGCACATCTCTACATCAGGGACTGGATGCCCAGATTTAACCCTGACAAGGAAGATCTCACTTGGGCACCCGTTTGGATCATATTATACTCACTCCCCGATGAATACTGGGAAGAAGACTGTCTAATGGGCATAGGAAATGGGGTGGGACAATACATCAGGGTAGCAGAAGAAACAAAAACCCGTAAGTATATTTCCTATGCAAGAATATGTGTATTTATTCGACTGAATGAAGCTCTTCCTGAGTCAGTAACCCTTGCCCATCGCGACGAGGAGTGAATCCAGCCTCTCGATTATGAGCATGTGCCTTTCAGGTGCAGGAGATGCCATGCACTAGGGCATCTGTTTTGGGATTTCCCTCTCAATGTTAAAGCCAGCTCTCCTGAATCTTCTGAATCCCCATCTCAGGATGGCTTTACCAAAGTCTCAAACAGAAAGCGCTCGCATAAAAAGCCTTAGAATGGGTCCAAACCCTAGCCTTCCAAACCCCAAAATCCTGCTTCCAAGAATAGCTTTGAGTCCCTAGGCGATTTCTCAGATGATCAGCCCCTTGATACTGACAGTATCCCTGCACACCCTTCCTCTTCCACCCACCCCCCTCCATCCATCCCCCCACCCAAGTCTAAATCTCCCATTATCATCCCGACCATCCTAAGCAGGCATCAGGAAAACACAACGGAGATCCTTAAGGAAATGGAGGTGGATGGGAAGTTGATCCCCCCTCAGGATTCAGATACCCATCAAAAGGAAACCAGTCAAGTGCAAAATATGGAGGAAGAGCCAGAAAGCATAGATCTACACGGCCTGGATATTATTGAACTGGAGCTATGTTGCAAAAAAAAGGCATATGAAAAAATCTCTGAGTCAGATATAGATAAGTTGGAAGTGGTCATCTCCAGAGCGTTCCACCAACACCAACTGGGCATAGAACCTGGCAGCACTTGGGATGGCAGCCCGCGTCCAAAGGACACCAAAAAAAGGGGGAGAAAGACAGATCTCCAGAGAACAATAGAGATCGGAAAACTCCTGGTAGATTCCGATAGATATGCGAAGCTGATGAAGTACTACAGCCCTGCCCAAACTAGTTAAACCATGAAGCTCGTATCATGGAATTTAAGAGGGCTTAATAGCCCAGGAAAATGTAGGATGTTAAAAAACATGATCAAGATGGAAAATCCACAGATGTGTTTCCTCCAAGAAACCAAATGCAATAGTACCACACTGGGTCGCATACTCTCAAAGGCCTGGCCAGGATGCCGATCTGTGGCTGTGGACGCCACGGGAGCCTCTGGTGGGCTTGCTATAGCGTGGAACACCCAGGCTGTAATGCTCACTCACTTCCACGCCTCCCATCACCTCATTCAAGCCGCCTTTCACATTCTAGGCACCAACATACATGGGAACTTATCCAATGTCTATTTTCCGTAGGACTCTGGGAGTAAAAGAGCGCTCCTCGACACCATTGAAGCGCTAAGCATAAATAGGCAACATCCATTTTGGATCGTTGCAAGGAACTTCAACATGATAACCAAATTAGAGGATAAGATAGGAGGCAGATCCAGATTGGAACCTAAAGTAGATCGCTTCAAGGACTTCATCCATAACGCCTCTCTCATAGACATGCCATTCTGCAATGGCACCTTTACCTGGAGCAATCGCAGAGGTGGCAAGCATCAGATTGCTTCTAAACTAGATCGCTTCCTGATCTCGGATAACGCGGTGCATCTCGGAGGTGATCTCACTGCTGCAATCTTGGCCCACTCCGAGTCGGATCACTGGCCAATAGCTTTGCAATGGCAGCGACCAGGGATAGAACCAAAAGACCTTTCCGGTTTGAGGGATTTTGGCTAATGCCAGCATTCAAGGACTTCGTCAGAACCATATGGGCCGCCTTCATCCCACCAGAAGGCTCAAAAATGTTCCAGCTACAGCAGAAACTGCGATTTCTAAAAAGTCACCTAAAACGCTGGAATCGGGAGACCTTCGGGAATATTTTGAGGCGCAACAGGAGCTCAATAAGGAGATGAAAGATCTCCATCAGAAAGTAATAAATGCAGGGCACACAGAGGCAACCTTGGACAAAGAACGACACATACAAAACCAGCTTGAAGAAAGAAGGAAGCAGGAAGAAATTTACTGGAGGCAAAAATCAAGGGTCAGGTGGCTAAAAGAAGGGGAGCGCAACACCAAGTTCTTCCATAGAACTATAGTGCAGAGAAGGATGCACAATAAGATTCCTTTCATCCAAAACCAAGAGGGGGTAAAAGTTGAGGAGCATGAGAAAATAGAAGAAATCCTCCTCAATCACTTTCAGCAGGTACACCAAGAGCAGGCGGTAGATCGGCAGAGGGTGATTGGAAAAATAACCAGCAACATCCCCAAGCTGGTTACAGAGGAACACAATGAGTTACTCATGCACCCAATTCAAACGCGATGGCGCAGCTCAAAGAAGGTAAGGCCCCTGGATCAGATGGTTTCACTACCACGTTTTTTCATGTTTTCTGGGATTTTATTAAGGTGGAGGTTTGGCAAGTAGTTGAGGAATCCAGAGCTCTACGCTAGCTTCTCCCCTCCCTTAACTCCACTTTCATCACTCTCATCCCTAAGGAGGAGAAATCCATAACTCCTGATAAATTCAGACCCATTTCTCTCTGTAACGTCCTTTATAAAGTCATTTCCAAAGTCATTGCTAACAGATTAAAACCTCTTCTACCCATCCTCATCTCTCCGGAGCAATCGGGTTATGTCGAAGGCAGACAGATAATGGATGGAATTATCCTCACACACGAAATCATCCATTCACTCAAGCAATCCAAGCAAGCTGGTATGTTACTCAAACTCGATCTCTACAAAGCTTTCGACAAGCTTAGCTGGTCTTACATTCATCATATGTTGAAATATTTTGGCTTTTGTTCCACCTGGGTTCGTTGGATCATGAGCCTTATCACCTCCTCCCATTTCTCCCTCCTTGTCAATGGTTTTCCCTCTCGCCCTTTCAAACCCTCCAGAGGCATAAGACAAGGGGACCCCCTCTCCCCCTTCCTATTTGTGATAATGGCTGAGGGTCTTGGCAGACACATCAAGCAGGCCCTCCAGTCTAATCAGCTCAGAGGAATCTCTATCCACAATTCCCCGGCCTCCTCTCATCAGCAATTTGTTGATGACACCATGCTCTATGGTTACCCCTCGGCTCAGGAAGACTCTTGCTTGAAATCCCTGCTCAACGACTTCTCTGAAGCCTCTGGCACTCAGGTCAATAACTCCAAATCACAAATCTTCTTCTTCCACACCCCTCCGTCAGTTAAATCCGCCGTCTCCCGTATCCTTCGCTTCCAAACCGCCTCTCTCACATCCACTTACCTTGGAGCTCCCCTCACTGCCTCGGCCATAAAGCAGCCTTCCTGGTGAACTCTCCTTGAGAAGCTCGATTCAAAACTCAATCTATGGAATCACCGCTCCCTCAATCTAGCTAGTCGGGTTGTGCTTATTAAGTCCATCCTCCAAGCAATGCCTCTCTATCTTTTTTCTATCC
Organism: Pinus taeda; assembly: GCA_000404065.3. Classification (NCBI taxonomy): domain Eukaryota; kingdom Viridiplantae; phylum Streptophyta; class Pinopsida; order Pinales; family Pinaceae; genus Pinus; species Pinus taeda. The sequence continues at coordinate 19,164 of APFE030707343.1, read as the reverse complement.
TTCCGGCACCAAAATGGGTATTAAAAAGATTCAGAAACCTGTAGCGTGACTTTTTGTGGGGAGCTCTGCCACTAATCGCAAATGGGCACTAGTGAAATGGGACACGGTATGCAGGCCCAAAATCAAAGGCAGCATCGGACTTAGAGATCCAGAGTACAGCAACACCATCATGAATGCCAAAATATGGTGGCAATGGATAACTAATCCAAACAAGTTATGGGCCAAAATATGGACCGCCAAATACACCAACAACATGCCCCAAGCAGAGCTCATAATATTCAAGCCCACAATTAGTGGGTCACTTATTTGGAATGCCGCCAAACAGCATCATCAACTCATCCAGAAACACAGCTTTTGGGAAACACGGAATGGTCACAGTACTAGATTTTGGAATGACGCTTGGAACCAACTGCCCAAACTCTAAAGTGTTCTTCCTTCAATGATCATTCCGAACAGACAGGAGCAGCAACATGCAACCGTCCATCAATTCTGGGAACAGGAAGCGGTAAATGGATTCAGGAAGTGGCGACCGAGAAATTAGATAACCAATATCAAAAGCATTCAGGAAGTAGCAGCACTTGAAGACGAGTTAAAGAAGAGAAGCATTCGGTATGAGAACAACAAGGATATCCTTAGATGGGGCTACCTCCCCAAAGGATCATATTCCACTTCCGAAGCCTATAATCTTATAGGCGACTCCACCATCAGGCCGAACCCTCTATGGGGGCGAATATGGGACTTCAAAGCTTGGCCCAAAATATCCCATTTCCTCTGGATGGTTGGCACAAAAAGCTTCTTACCTGGGATAAGCTGAGGAGACGCAATTTCCAAGGTCCTTCGATATGCCACAACTGCTTTAAAAATGAGGAAACCTTACAGCATCTTCTAGATACATGCCCAATCGCCAATCAGCTATGGGAGAAGGTTGGTTTCAGGTGTCAAAAAAGATGCAAAGGACCTGGCGACATCATAGATACCATCCGTGAGTGGCCGAAAAGCCCCTATGACTATGCGATCCTCAACTACATGTGGAACATAATCCCAGGCACAGTATTATGGAACATATGGAAGGAAAGGAATAGGCGCATTTTCAAAAACCAGAGCTCGCCCATTGAGGAAATATGGGGCAGACTGCATGGCAATCTCAGAGAAACCATGCTTCTGAAATCACAAACTAAAGAAGATCTCCCTACCACAGATAATGAGAAAAACATCCTGGACAACTGGAAGCTGGAGCTGCCACAAGAGTATGCCACTCATCAGACAATGAAATGTAATATCAAGGAAGTCAGAAATTGGATTGCCCCACCCACCAACTCATACAAACTCAACTTTGATGGAGCCTCTAAAGGCAACCCTAGGCCAGCAGGATTTGGAAGTATCATTCGTAATCACAATGGTACCCCCCTGCAGATCTACTTCGGCAATATAGGGTGGGACACCAATAACTCCACGGAGTTGGAGGGACTCTGGCAAGGGCTCTTAGTTGCCAAGCGACTCAATCTTCAACCGTTGATAGTGGAAGGCGACTCCCAGATCATCATCAACATGGCAACGCGCATTCAGAATGGCTCTCAAGCTAGAAAAGTAGCTGGCAGTTGGAGACTAGAAGCAAGGCTAAACAACATTGCTCATGAGCTGCGCAATCACAGAGCCCTCTCCTTTCATCACACCAGAAGAGAAGCTAATAAGATTACTGATTTCCTAGCCAATATTGGGGTAGAAAGTAACCAACCTTTCCAAGCAGGAAACTTGGACATCATCCCTAGCAATCAACAGACTCAGGAATGTGAGAATCTCCTCCAAAGAGACACTGAATCCCCAGATGCAGGTGCTGGCACGTCACAGGGGGTCGAGCCACATGCCCAGCATGTGCCGCCCCATGCTAATATTAATGGTTAATGGGAATTCGCCGCCAAATGTCAATACTCCGCAGCCCGAGCTCTGGGCATTCAATGCCGAGTAGAGTGAATAGATGGAGTTGCAGATTGCAGTTATTACTCGCTCTCAACGAGGGAATGAGGTAGGATATCAAGGGGAAAATGAGTCCAAGCAAGCTCATTGGCATGGTGAAGCTGGGGAGGTGCAGACGCGGAAGAATTCTTGGTGGGCGGTTATCCTACCACCTCGACAAGCAGTCTTGGCTTTCCGTCGCTGCAATTCAGGTACATGCCTTAGGTGGGAGCGGCAATTCAAGAGCATTCAAGGCAAACTGGTTACGAGGAGTGAAATTCCTCCCTCAGGCAAAGGTTGCTCAGAGGTTGTCACGCCTGAGTGGGACCTGTGGCGAGTTCCGCCTTGTGTTTGGTCTTACAATTCATCTCAGGTTCACGAGGGAGATAGAGGGGTGTCCATGGCAAGGCTGCGGGAACGACAACCAAGCAGAAGAGGACCTGGCTGAGGTTCATCCTCTCGCCCACCGGTAGTGGATGAGCACCATCACTGCTGCTGTTGCTACTGCTACAGGCGGTCAAGGGCTACACCAATTCAAGCGGGGCAATTCATGGAGGTTGGCAGCTCAAGTGAAGGGGATCCCGTTCTTTCAGCATTCGCTCGGTTGTGTTCACCCTGGGCAGCTCAAAGGATAATGCAGGTATCAATGCTCACATTTCAGTTCTTTTTACTAAAGTTCCTGAAAGGAATGATGGCGGGAAGCCTCCAGGATCGGCGGAACCACTTCCAGAGGGCACTGGGGAGGAGAGCCATGTTCTGCAGCCACCAATTGAGGTGGGCACCTCAGGGAAGGAGATTCTGCACACCCCCTCGCATCCCCAGGCGCCGGAACCTCAGGGCACTGCAAAGGATCCATGGACCACCATGTGGGAAGGAGTCCCTGAGGGCCAGGGATGGTGCTATATCGTGGAAGACAAAAGCCTCTGCGACGACTGATCCTCCGACGCGCGTACCGGCACATGGCTTTCTCTCTCATTTCGGGTCCAGGATAAAGGTCTCTGCGGGTATTTGGGTTCTGGTCATCACTGTGTTTTTTCACTTGCAGTTTTTTACACTGTCTTGTTTATATCGGTCTAGTTTACTCTCAGTTTTTAATACTGTCTTGTACATGTCGGTCCACTGCAAGTTCTCTGATGGACACGGTCCACAGTCAGTTTTTAATGGAAGCCCCTGCGTGGGCCGTCATGCTCATGTTTAACTCAATGCGGTTCCATGTTCTGTTGCTTGTCAAGTCATATTGGTTTCCAGCCTCAGTAAGTTTTTGGAGGAATTTTGGAAGTCCTGTAGGTGCTGCCCCTGTGAGGGAGCTTTTTGTTTCAAAGCTAAGCTATCCAAGGTACCACTGCTGGCCCTGGACGACCTGTCTCACTGCTTGTAAAGTTTACCTGTAAATATAATACAATAGACTAGCTAGTTTTTTACCGAGAAAAAACTAAACAATATAAATATAATAAACCACTAAAAAAAATCTGTATATATTTCTTAGTTATATTGGTCAATGTTAGCTATATCAATAGTAGTTAATAGAAAAACATAATGATATAAGTTGGCCAGAAGAGGTACTAATAAATCTTAGTTATATTGGTCTATTTAACTAATTCGATTGTGGTTAATAGGGCAATATAATCATATCATGTTGCTTTAGAAGGAACTAATAAATCGAAATGTGAAGTGGATAAATTAATTGCTTGGTTAGGCATATGTAGTTACATAATTTTCGGTTAGTAATAACCACTAGTAAGTTACACATTTACAATTTTACTACTACATATATGTTGAGGAAAACATAAATAATGTTGAGAAGTTACTTTTAGTAAACATATTTATTTACATCTTATTCTTATCTATTTTTTTTTATGCAAATGATTACAGTTATATATTAAAAATTGCAAAAGCTAAAAATAATCAAAACATAAATAATGTTGAGAAGTTACATTTAGTAAAAATATTTATTTACATCTTATTCTTATCTATTTTTTTATGCAAATGATTACAGTTATATATTAAAATTTGCAAAATCTAAAAATAATCAAACTAAACAAGAAATCTAGTCATTCATTATAACGAGGAAAGTGTGAGGATATAGAATGATGAATTTAGAGAGCAAGAGAAAGGCTCTCTTGTTTAGTTTTTTAAATAAAGAAAGATATTTACATTGATTTGTTTGTTGTATAACTAGATCACTCCCTCTTAAAAGGTAAATCCTCGGAAATTTTAAAAACATTGGAATATTCTACCCTCTATAAAAGCCATATATTACAACTAATAAAAATGACATGAATTTCTTACATAGAAACACATGCACGGAAAAGTTTTTTTTTGACTAATATCCCTACAAAATCATTACCACAAATTTTACAAGAAAATCTTTCAGAAATTTTAAAAACATTGGAATATTCTACCCTCTATAAAAGCCATATATTACAACTAATAAAAATAACATTAATTTCTTACATAGAACCACATGCACGGAAAAATATTTTTCTGACTAACATACCTGCAAAATCATTACCACAAATTTTACCAAAAAAATCTTTATATGGAAATATCTTAAAAAAGTTTGTCGAACCAATATGCCTGTAAAACAAGCCCCATAAACCCTCACAAATTAAAAAACCTCACAAATTAAAAAACGCATACACATGCGTGGACAAATCATTGAAAGAAAACAATAAAATAGAATAAAAACAAATTTCATTCAACTTTTTGAAACAACCCAATAATTCATACACCTACCCGTATTGAGGAATGCAAAAAAAAGCTACAGTATTGAGGGATCCAATAATTCATACACCTACCATATTGAGGAATGCAATAAACAAAAAAAAAAAGCCTACAAGTATTGAGGATTGCAAATAAAAAGAACAAAACCCTACTAGGCAGATATAACATATCATTGAAAGAAAAGAATAGTAAAATAAAGGAAAAACAAATTGGATAAACTTATTGAAAACAACCCAATAATTCACACACCTACCAGTATTGAAGAATGAAAATAAAAAAAAACAAAACCCGGGAATGCAAATAAACAAAAAAAAAAAGCCTACAAGTATTGAGGATTGCAAATAAAAAGAACAAAACCCTACTAGGCAGATATAACATATCATTGAAAGAAAAGAATAGTAAAATAAAGGAAAAACAAATTGGATAAACTTATTGAAAACAACCCAATAATTCACACACCTACCAGTATTGAAGAATGAAAATAAAAAAAAACAAAACCCTGCTAGGTCGATATAACATTATAACTTAAGGCCAATAAAAATGAAAAATGGCCACCATTTCAACAAGGCTATTTTCTTACTAATCATTAAATATAAATTAATACAGTAATTATATTGATATTTTCTCAACAAATCTATTTTATTACTCACCATTAAATATAAATTAATACAAGGATTATATTGATAAAAATAGAAGAGTAATTTCATAATTCGGGAGTAAAATTTATCAAACATAAGAAAAAATTAAAAATAAATAAATTTATCTACTTATTACATGTACAAATATGTTTAAATGTCGAATATAAATAGAAGAATGGAGAGCAAGGGCTCTTGGATGGGAGACAATCAACATGCATAGATTAACAAAGAGAAGCTTGGTTTATCCACTTCTTCGAGATAGATAAAATTTGCAGTTTTCGTACAATTATATAAAGGTACTTTTCTGGCTATAACAAAGAAAATGATGATGAAAAATATTTAAAATTAAAGGGCTGAGAATTAAAACTATTCACTGAAATTTTCAAGCCTGCTGAGTTACCTATACGACAAGTTAAATATTTTAAACTTCTAAAGATATCAAACAAGATGATGGAAAAATAGGTGTGCACCAAGAAAATAATGTTATAAACATGAAAGACTATGATCATTTTCTAATTCCTAGAGAAATTAAGAGACGTAGTATAAATAAAATAGGAGGATACCTAGTAGAAATAAAGTAAATAAAAATTTAGATATGAACTCTAGAAGAGTGATGAAATCACTAAAATATAAGTGCAAATTTAGCTCCAGAAGGAAAGAAAGACAACTTTCTTCTTTAGTTTCCTGAGGCATAACATTATTTTTGGATTTGATGTTGTCACAAATAATGATTTAGTTTATCTATTTAGTTTTATTTATATCGATTAAAAACAAGTGGGGGAAATCACATCAAAACATATAGGAATGAGATATTGATTGGATGGGTCATGGACTTTGATGAGAAAGGTCAAGAACATTGAAAATTCTACTGGAACTAAAACTGAAAAATAAATCATCAATATGAATAGGAATATGAATATGAATATAAATAAGTACAAGAGACAAACCTCTCATGGCTGTAAAAAATATCACTGTTACAGCTCTCTGGTTCGTCCTCTCAATTATAAATACCTCCATTGATGACATTGAACATGTCAACGAAAGACAGATTTTAAAACATCCCTTCTCATTGATTAGATTAAAAGAATAAAAACACGCGAAGGAGAGAGTCACAGTGGCATAAACATTGACAACAATGGGAAGCACTTCCACTGCAAATACAATGAAATTCACTACAAAAGATGAAGCAGTCTTACTGCAACTCCTTAGAATTGCAAATGATAAAACAACTCGGCTCTTCTAGATAATTACAATTGCAAATGATAAAACAACTCCGCTCTTCTTGATCCATATCGAAGAAATCAAATTCAAATTTGAGTAATATAGACACACAAAATAGAGACAATATAGAAAGAAACAGAGGAACCCAACATAGAATAACTGCTACACAAACATTGACATACAGAAGATAAAGCACTTCTAATGCAACTACAATAGAATTCACTGCAGGAACAAGTGATAATGAAGATCGCTTTGAGACTGCAGCACAACCTCATCTATTTCCCAAAAAAACATAAAGATTCCCTCCCTTAGTATCTCAGAAAAGGATTGATTGACCTTTAGAGGAGCATATCACAGTTAACCACAACATCTATGACAAAAAGAAAGATTGAGATGCCTTTCATGAAATTCTTTCACATCAGTGCAAAGCAGTTGGTTTTCTTAATGAAAAAGCTTGAGATGCTTTTCAAGGAATTCTCTCCACATCCACGTCATCTATCCATGTCGGTCCAAAGCAGTTGGGTTTTCTTAAATTTGGAATGTTTTGCATTGAATTTAAGGTGGAATCTTTGATATTCAGAAATAAGTACTTAATGTGATATTGGCACAGACCCTTTGTGGTCATCTTCTTTGTGTTGTTCCATTAATACTTGAAATTGCACTAAATGTTGCAAAGGAAATGCCGTAACGGCATAGCATATAACATTAATTTATGCTTCTTTGACAACTGTTGAAAGAGAGAAATATGATGAAAGAGACAATACACAATGCCAAAGAGATCACAACTTCAAAGCATGAAGAATAGGAAACTTCAAAACTTGGTCATTATGAAAAGGATAGAAATGAAGTATGAATTTTCTAATGCAATGTGTGAAGAGAAGAGATATATTAAAATATTTATTACTTTACTATTGACCAAATGTATGCTTAAGGAGATATTAAATAGAACACATGACACCAAAAAAAACGAGTGAATTGAATGAAAATTAAATTCATACATAAAACAATTATCTTAAACAACTATTGACAACTGAATCACTTGGTAAACGAGGATTTAGAAGAACTACAATAATGTTATCGTCATGAAACGATGCTACGTAGAATTAGTAGAAATGTACAGATTTAGAAGAACTATAACAATGTTATCGTCACGAAATGATGCTATATAGAATTAATAGAAATGTGCTTCTAAGTATAGAACTGTGTGTGAAATAACTGGTCGATGAAAATTGTGTCAAATAAGAAGTTATATTTTCAATTAGGTTTCCTTCTACCAAGCCGAAACTAATTTTTTAGATTAGTCCTTTACATTTCATGTGGATTAATACCCATTCGATTTGATGTTGCATAAAGTTTATTTTTGAGTTGTTATGCTTAGATTAGTCATTGAATACATGATCAATTCAGTTTGTTGAGATATGGCTTAATGGTTGCATTAAGTTAATTGCATAGTTAACCTTTGAATTTTCCCTACAAAAAAAAATATTAATAAAATTTTATTTATACTCTTAAATGTTATTAATTTGTTATAAATATAAATATAAATATAATATTTTTAACCAAATTTAAAATTAAAAAATAGACATTTGATGCTTTTGAGCAAGTTTAATATAAACCATTTATCATTTATACTGAAACAAAAGCTCCTATACATCCCATTCCCAAACAAATATTTATTCTAAAGCTCACCGTGTTAGGACGGACATTAATGAGAAAGTCTATTAATTATTCAAAGTTTTTCTATTGAATACTGACATTTATAGCACGTCTTAAAGATTTTCCATTTAACGAAACAGTCAAAATACTTTTTTCCTTTCAAATTTTGTATTAGAAAATGAATGGTTTATAGATTTTTTCCATCAAGTATTCTCTTTATGAGAGTAGTCAAAGCATTTTCTGGGAACTTTTAGTTTACTATCTCAAATCAATAGCACTAGAAAAGGATAGATTTATAGTGCAACTACATCATGTAAGCAAAATTCCACAAAAGTAGAAGCCATTTTCTCCACAACCTATGACCAATTAGACGAACAAACAAATGTACGAGTCTCCCATTCATATTTCTGGTGAACTCACCACAAAAATCTTAACACCATGATTTGTAATAAATATTTTTTCTATTCTTAAACATCCACATTATCTCAATTATTCATACATTCGAAAGATGCACATAATTTTTTTTTATACATACACTAATGTTAGCTTATTATATGAAATCAAACGAGGGACACTATAGTATCAATAAAAACTAATCCTTCATAAAACTAATGGAACAAAGTAATCCACTGTTGTAAGCCCTGGGCTGATGACAGTTGTGAAAATGTGTAAGAAACACACCATTTATGACTCCACAAGAGGGGTAAATCCAAATCAGATGATGTGAACTTTGAGGACGAGAATGCCCCGAGTTTCTATTGCAAAATCACACAAGGACTCCAAGACTCCACAAAGAATACCTACAATAACTGCTTTGTCAAAATGAAATGGCACTGCAGAGAATCCAACCTAAGCACTTCCAGAAGGATAAGTATAATCTGACATAGACACTATTATAGCAATGAGAGAATGAGATAAAAGTGCAAGAACAATAACAATGAATCCAAGCATGGTATTACCCATATTTGTCTCCAGCTGCATTCTTTTGTGAATTAGGGACATGGTTTTATAAGTGAAATGGATGTGGTTCATGTGATAGAATGATGTCTAGACAAATTTCATCAAAACCATCTCCTAATTAATCAATCAATCAATAACAGAAAAAATATTTCAGCCATTGATGGATTCAACATGGGAATCACATCATTGATATTGGCAGTGGAAATCATAACAAGAACAACTAATTATAATTACCTTCATTGCAACCTGAGGGATTTGTTTGTTATTGCTATAGGCCATCACAAAAATACTAATCAATACATGGATGAGTCAATATTAATGTACACCTATACTAATTTCTGATGGATTATATAATCTAAAAGGTTTAGCGTAAAATAATTTACAGTTGTCATTTTCTAATTTCATCGATACTTCCTAAATGATCTTAGATTCATCTTAACCTAATCACCAAAGTATTAACGAATACCTGGATGAGTGAATCTTAATGTACACCTATACTGGCTTCTAATGGATTATATAATCTAAAAGTGTTAGTGCAAAATAATTTACAATTGTTCTTTTCCAAATTCACCGATAGTTCCTAAACCAGCTTACATTCATGTTTACCTCAGATCTATCAAGCGTTAGGAGGGATCTAATCTCTCAAGGTGAAAACCTATTTTCTGCGTGCATAAAACTGAGAGGGATCTAATCTCTCGAGGTGCGAACCTATTTTTTGAGTGCAAAATTTTAAGAAAGGATTTCACCTCGAGTATTTGATCCCTATGAATGCTTGATAGATCCAGGGTTAAGATGGATCTAGACTCATTATATAATACTATATAATATCTATATTTGTATCTATGTGTCTCTTCTGTATTCCCTCTTTCTATCTCACCCCCCAAACATACACATTCTCTCACTATATCTATCTATCTCCCCCTTTCTCTCTCTTGCCATTTTCTCTCTCTCTTCCCTCCTGCTCTCCTCTCTCATTCTTTCTCTATTGCTCCCTTATCACTCTCTCTCTCCTTCCACCTTTCTCCCTCTACATATTTCTTCTTCCCTCCCTCTCTCTCCCCCTCTAACTCCAACTCTCTCTGCTTCTCTCTCTTGAGTCCTCTCTCGCTTCCTTCCTCTCTTTCCCTTTCTCTCCCACCTCCTTCTTTCTTTCCCACATATCTCTCTCTCTTCCCTTCCACTTTATCATTATCTCCTTCCCTCTCTCCCCTCCATCTCTCTCTCTCTCTCTCTTGCCTCCAACTTTGTCACTATTTCCCTCCCTCTATCCATCTCTCTTTGCCCTCCATCTTTGTGCCTCCATCTCTCTCTTCCCGTTATCTCCCTATCTCTCTCTTTTCATCCTCTTTGTCTTCCCCCCTCTCCTCTCCCTCACTCTCTCTCCATATCTCCCTTGTCACTCACACTCTCTCTCACCACCTCTCCATTGTCATTCTCTCTCTCTCTCTCTCTCTCCACCTCTATCTCTCTATGTATTTGTTATTTTCTCCCTCTCTATGGTATTATAACAAAGCCCATTCATAAGTATCAATGACAAAATATGTGGTCAATATCTATGATTAAGAATCTTTTCATATTGCTATAAAATTTTTTGATTGTGAAATAAGTTATGATTTTTGGGCATGTGGTATTGGTAAGCCATGGTATTGTAACAAAGCCTATTAACAAGTTAATAATATCCATGGTAAAGTGCGTATGAATATCCATGGTTAAGAATATTTTCATATTGTTATTAAATATTTTGATTTTCAAATAAGGTATGTTTTTTGGGCATGCAGTATTGATAAGCCATGATATTGTAACGGAGCATCTTTGCAAGTTAATAATATCCATGGTAAAATGGATGTGAATATCTATGATTAAAAATATTTTCATACTGATATAAAATATTTTGACTGTGAAATAATTTATGTGTTTTGGGCATGTTGTATTGATAAGCCATGGTATTGGCCCATGGTATTGTAACAAATCCTATTTTTTATAAGTTAATAATATCCTAGGCAAAGTGTGGATGAATATTCATAGTTAAGAATCTTCTATTGTAATAAAATATTTTGGTTGTGAAATAGGATATGGTCTTTCGGAATGTGGTATTAATAATCCATGGTATTGACCCATGGTATTGTAACAAAGCCTATTCAAAATTTAATAACAAAATCAAAATATAACAAATTGAATTTTATTATTTTTATTACTTTAACATTTTATTATTAATCAAACAAACATTTAAATGTTCACACTCATCCTCCATACTAGGTTAATATTATTTTTAATTTTTAATTTATTAATTTTAACCGTCCCTAAATCATCAATGGAGAAAGAACCTAGGAGTTTTGAAAATGTGGTAAGAAAGAAAAAATCTAGTAAAAAACCCTCCTTGGATGTTGATTTCGTTGGAAAATATCATGTAATTGAAATGAAATGTTATCCAAGAACATGGTGGAAACATTAAACAAGGTTACCAATAATCCTAAGGAGTAATCCCACCAGTTATAAGAAACAAGGGAAAGAATGATATAATGAATGAAGTGAAGAAACAATAATAGTGGAGACAACAAAGACACATAAATGGATTAAGACGTTAGAGACCTAAAAAACTTAGAGGAATGTGAAGATATGGAGCTTACCAAGCTTGAATTGCAATATTTAGTATTAGAATGGGATGGAAAATACACTGACTCAATATTGAATCAATAAATTCAAATTTTGACAAAAGCCTTGATAAAAAAAGGATAATCTTGGGATAAAAAATACAATATAAGCATCACTAGTCTATCTCTTTAGCAGTTGAAACTAAAACACTAAAATAATGATAAAAATAGGAAAATAGAATAAAAGGGTGTATAAAGAAGAACTAAGAAACTTCTACAAGAGTTGAGAGAAATGTCAGTGAACTTAAGAATAATGGCATTGATGATGAACATGTTCCACCCCACCCGCTCAAATGCCCAAAGAATATACTACCATAAATTATCAGATGAATGAATGAAAAAACAAATATTTATTAAAAATAAAATTCTGAAAGAAAAGCCTACTATGGCTATTCTATAGGAAACAAAGTGATCATTTGATATGCTATCTAAAATTGATACTACTTGTTCAATAAACTATAGCTCAATGAAATTAGGTGTACATGAGGCATCAAGGGGAATTACTTTATTATACATCCACCATGAGATTATGCTTTCAAACACCTTTCCCACTCAAATAATTGTCATAGTAAAGTATCAACTAATATGTTTGACATAAATGGGCTTCATTTCCATTGTTTATGGACCCAATCTAACTAGGAGTATATGTTTTTCTTTTTTCACAATATTCAACCCATCCCTTATATTATAAGGCATGGTTACCCATTTGTGGAATAATATTTATGGTTGAATCCTTGGATGAAAATAGGGGAGGTTGGTACAGATCTCGACGTCTAAGATTTAGAAACCATAAATGCTTACAGAGAGTAGGAGAGAGAGAATACAAATATGCTCTGAAACAATTCTTATAAAAACTTTAAATAGAAAATACACACAGTGAATACATAACAATATATGAAAATAGAATTATTCTTTATTAAATGGAGAATTCATTTATCCTACATTTTGAAGGACACATTTGTCCTTTTACAAGGTGACACCCATTATTTATGGTATTCTAGGTGCCTTCTTGAGTTACAATACCATGTGTGGATACTACTTTCCATTAGGATCAATATTTTTCCCTTAGCAAGAAATGGTTCCCATTGTGTCAAGTTCCCTTGTGAGAAGCTTTCGTTTAATATGAGCCAATCAATAGAAGGGTTTTGTGTGTTGACCCATAATCATGGTGAGAAAAGGTCAAAGGATATAGTATCCTATAATGCTTATGGGCCAACTTTGATATTGATAGTGTTTGGAATAGAAAATGAACATCAATGGCAAGCGTGTTTTGTATTTGATCCATAAACATGGGTTTGTAGGTGACCCACAATTGTGATAAATGAAGGTCCAGAGATATTGATACCCCATGATAGTTGTGGGCCAACTCTGATACAAATAGTGTATGGACAAGACCTAGATGGAAAAATATCCATTGACATGGATCTATGATGGAAGTTTCCCCTAGAAAGTTATAGTGTCAAATGTCTTCAGCTTGTTGTATATGACGTCAAAACGTTTCACCCAGCTAGTGCCAGTGACAAAATTCTTTTTTTGGAGGGGATCCAGAATGATAATCTTCCATTGGAATGGGCTATGAAGAAATATCTTCCATTGAGAAGGGATAATAATATCATAAGTATTCCATTGGAAAAGGATTTGGCAATGGAAAGCCTATGAAATATTACATAGGTGAGGGATTTGGAAACATCCAAAGCATTCCAATCGAAATCTTAGTATTTTGTGCGAAGATCTGAAACCTTCCACTCATTTTGGATGTGACTTGAAAGTTGATCTGAAATATTCAATATGTACAGGCTATAGTCTGAAGAAAGAAGAAGCACTCACTCTAGGATCTCATGCATAGGTAGTGGGAAATGCATCATTGGGAGAATATATACATGAACCAAAGGCTTGGTTCATGTTTGGAATCCTACCACATGACATCCATACCTTTTGTCACCCCTATTATGGAGCACAAACTCACCATGTATTATGGCCATCATTTTTTCTTTTGTGAACATGCATTTCTATGAAAAATTTTGAACTTCTTGAAACATGTGAGTGGTGGCTAAAATCATGGATGGTATGAGATGAAATATGATGAATTCATTCACACCATTTCCTATGACATTCATGGCGACTATGTCATCACTCATATTGATGTCATTGTAACCTTAAACGCTATAAAGCCTTGGATTTTATATTCTTGAGAGGTTAGAGAGGCAATCTATGGTTAGCATAGTGGTTGCCCTTTTTCCAATTATCTTGGTAAGCAAAGGTTCAGTTTGAATGTTGAGGAGAACCATGAACACTCTAGAGGCTTGATAGGTAATGAGCCAAGTGTAGGCTTTGTCCATGGTATTGTCCACATCATTATAATTTTCAACCTTGCAATCTGGGGTGTGGGGACTGATGAGAAAATACAAGACACTCCCATATTATTTGTGCATGTTATCCTCCCAAGCATATGCCACATATTCGTCCTTAATTTATGCATGGCTATAATCTCTTGATTCCTTGAAGGTGGGGTAGTATTCGAGGGTGGAATCAATAAAGGAAACAACATAATGAGGATTATTGAGGTCTTTGAGCATGTACCATTGGTTCTTGGGAGAACCATCATTGAGAAAGATATAGGCTTGTAGCTTGGCCATGACGCCATGCCTCCACCAGACTCGAACTTGGACTAGTGCTTTGTTCTCACAAAAAAAATTATGCAACCTGTTCTTTCCATTATCGAAGGGCACATAAAGACTAACATCATTTCCATTCTATAATTCCTCCACCACATATTTGGTTTGAGGCATGGCATCATTATGTTACTCCATCTTGGAGCTTCCTACAACCCTTTTAGTGGCTCCCACAACCATAGGGTTTGATCCTTTTCCGCTTACCGATGATTTCTCGAGGGATTCACTGGTCACGATCCCTTTGGACCTTGCAGTGATTTCATGAAATGCATATGGTGAATTAATTGAGGAAATAAGGCATAACCCTCACCAAGGAGAAAATTTAATCTTCCATCTAAATAATAACTAGAATCTCAAAACAATGGGCTAGACATACATTTGTTAAATCAATTTGGCTCTCATACCACTTATCCAGATCATATGGGCTATGATCTAGGAATAATAAATAATGAGAGAGAGAGTAGGAGAGAAAGAATATAAATATGCGATGCAACTATTCATAGAAAAAATTTGAACACAAAATACACACACTCAATCCCTAACAATATATGAAAAAATACAACTCTCTATTATATGCATAAAGCATATAATACAACTCTCATTTTACCGAGGTTTTTTATTTTTAGTATTCTCGTTGGCTCCTTGAGTTACAATAACACGGGTGGATACCATGGATGGATAGCATGGGTGGATTCCACTTTCTATTCAAATCATGGGTATGAGATGACCAGATGTAGATTTGTGGTTTTTCAAAGTTAGTAATTGAAGACTAATTACAGTTGAAATGGAAACATCCAATGAAACTCACACCAAGGACAATAGAAGAGGGGCCCTTCATCATGTAAGCTCTAGACTAGATGAATTTCCTTATATATTTTTGAATTCGTAGAAGGATTTAATTGAGAAAAATGGAGCATGTTTAGTATAATATCATCCTCAAAGGTAGAACAATGAAACTTATTAGCCACAAAATCCAACATCAAATATACTTAGGGGAGTGGAACAAATAAGAGGAAGTCTTATGGCATCAATAATTAAAATTTTGGTGGGTAGACAAAAGAGAGAAGAACACACAATTATTCAAGTTATCCATGGTTTAGGATCAACATGATAACTTATTTTCAACCCTAAAAGATAGTTAGGGCTTGAAGCTATAGTGAGATGTTAACATTGAAAAGGAATTGAGAAATTACTAATAATATTTGCTCACTTAACCTAAGAAGTTTTTAGAGGAGTTTATTGAAATAATTGCATAGAACATTCCAACTTTGATTACCTAGAAGCACAATGAAACCTTGCTCTTCAACATCATAGTTGACTATGTAGAATGAGTAGTCATTGAAATGTCGAATGGAAAACCCCTAGACTAGACAGATTTTTGCATAACCTCCTTAGTACTCATAACCTTAATGCCACCTACTTCACACTCATTTCTAAGGAAGACATGATAGAGAATCCTAAAGCTCATATTCTAGGAGAATTCTAGTTATGGTGAAGGTTCAAAACTCATTGATAACATCATTTTGGCCCATGAATTGATTCAATCTCTAAATATTTCAAAATTTGGGTATGGTCATCATACTTGCGATGCCCAATGATTTTGGTCGACTTACTTAGCAATAAATATATCACATCATTTTCACCTTTGGGTTTTCAGACAAATGTATAAATTGGATTATCTCTTTTATTTCCAATGGCTTCTTCTTGATCCTCATAAATGGGTCACACTCCTCAGCATCCATTCCACCTTGTGGAGTCATACAAGGGGGCCCATTATCCCGCTTCTTTTTCCTAATCGAAGAAGTATTGAGTTGAAGTATTAATGCTATGGCACCCGAAAAAAACCTCGGGGTATGAAACTTCATGGGGATGATAGAATTGCATCTGATCAACAATTTGTAGATGAACTCTTCTTGTGTTTGCACCAATTGTAGGAAAATATCTTGCCTTCGAATAGGTACTTGAATACTTTATGGTAGCCTTGGGCACAAGTATAAACCATGGAATGTTGCAAAAAGTCCTCTTCAATTCTCCTATTATTATTCAATTACATATGTCAAAAAATATCGAATATCAATGAATTTCCCTTCAGTCTAAATACATGGTTGCTCTACATGTCAAGAATTCCCTTTGGTATGCCTCATGGGAGTATCTTCACCTTTACTTGGTTTTTTTTACGTAATCATTGTTATCATCATAAAATGACTGTAAGATAAATTAGCGATGTTATGGTTGGAATCAAAGTTATGAAGCTAATGAAGTGTTGAGATAATGGGTAATATGTTTTCATTTAGAGCATTGAGAATGTATTAGTTGAAGTAAGCATGCAAAACTATATTAGATAAAGCTTTTGATTATTGCATAACAATATCTACATTTTGATTAACCATACATTCACTCTAACAAATAGCAATACTTTCATAACTAATAGATGATATTTGATTAAAAATAAATAAATAATGTGATATAAATAGTTAATGCAATCACCCTCTTTTATCAAACTATGTAAAACTTTAGGCCAGTATGGTAGGGATGTTGTAATGTAATGTTCAAAATTTTGACTAAGCCAATTATATGATTAAAAATAAATAAATAATATGATAGAAATAAGTAATGGAATCACTATCTTTATCAAAATATGTAAAACTTTAGGTGTAATTTATGTGTGTATTTTAATTGTACGGCTCTCTAGCCGAGGATGGTAAGGATGTTGGAATGTAATGTTTAACATTTTGACTAAGTCAATTATATAAAAATAAATAATTAAATAAAAAGATTAATATAATGAAATGTAAAAATGAAACAAAAATTACCCATGGTATTGAAAACCCATGGTATTCATGTAAAATATAGCCTATTTTAAGGGAGAAATTAAAAAAACCTAGATCCATCATAACGTTATCAAATAAAAATGAAAATTATCAATTTATAAGATTTGTAAATTATTTAATTTATGTGAAATTTAATTCCTTTAGATTAAAAAATCAAAATTTTGCGATTATTATATTAAATAACTATATATATAGTCTTCTATTCAATATTAAACCATAAAAATATCTATATTATTTAGGCAAACAATTAATATATTTAATATAAAATCTAAATAGTAAAGTGTTCCATATTGAGTTGCGTTGCTAATTTTTGAAAACGAATATCTAAAATTGTAATCTCAAATGTATAATTAAGTTGTTAATATCAAAAGGATAATTAACAAATTTAATTGTTTTAAATATTAAAACAATTGTTAATATATTTTACCATATTTGTAATTGGAAAATTTCTATTTCTATTTTGATTAATGACTTTTTACTATATATAAAAGTTAAAATTTCTATTTTCTAACCTGAAATATACAAAAGCTAAAATTTCTAATTTAGAACATGAAATACATCCTAACGGACTTTAACAAATTTGAAATCAGTGCCACATCAGAGGAAAACGGCACTCAAAACTTGAAAACGGGCATCAGCCAAGTCAGGAGAAAGTATTTAAACCACACATTTATTGGAATAAAAGATCGTGGAGGGTATCCGAGGCTATCGATTGCAGTGGATAAAACCGCTATAATACAAGATCGTGGAGGGTATCCGAGGCTATCGATTGCAGTGGATAAAACCGCTATGATGTATTATAGAAAATAGTGAATTGAAAAAGGAATAGCATGTTTTCCATGCGTGGAGAGAGCTAGTAGAAAGGCTTGCTGGTGCACTATATAGAACCCTCCCCATCCTCTGAACGCTTATAATCCAAAAGGTGAGGTTATAATCCCATGGAAATTTCTGATCACAGGGACTGGGAGCACGGTGGTTCATTTCGTCCAGGTGATCGAGCATGGGATGGGAGTTCTGGAGCATGGTGATAAATTGCAGTAAGTAATCGATACTCTGGAACATATGTGCTGGGGTGAAGCACATAGAGAGGAACAATCATTTGAAGAACCAGCGAGAGGACGTGGTGGTTCAAGTGGTGATCGAGGACACTTGATGGGATTTCAGAAAAGGAAGCTGTCAGATTCCATTTCTGTGAACATCGTCTGTTCATTAATGGTATATATAACGATTATTTCTATTCATTGCAAGTATTTATAATAATTATTTCTATTCATGAAACCACATGTGTTCTTATCTCTATTATCCCTATTCAGGAAAATACATCTGTTCTTCAATTTTGTATATGGGTGATACCTTTTGCATTCAAACTGAGTGTAGCAGAGCAGAGCATCTTGCAATTTTGCACCGGGTTGATTTGCCATTTTTCGTTTTTCATTTTAGCAATGTCCATCGTTATTTGTCTTTTTGCTTGTAGCCATTACGTGGGTTTTGGGTTTTCGTTTTTGACTGTTTAGATAATCGTATTTTTTGTTTTTCACTGTTTTGTTTTTGGTTTTTGTTTTTTACAGTTTAGATTTACTTCTCTCTAAAAGAAGAGAGGATATGTTGTCTTGGTTGATGTATGAATTAAAAGAGTTATGCACTGTTTCTTTATCGTGGATTTGCCAAAAGATGGAGAAAAGAAAAAGAAGCAGCAGAAGAATAGCGTTCAACTTGCCGAACAGCCAATTTCTAAACGTGGGGTGCTGATAGCATTTAAAGACTTCTACATTTGGTAGATTCGTTTCTTTTGTTGTTTGAAAGATTGCGAAGGAGCTCGAGTGGAGACGTGGGACTCTCTTGTTAACATGCAACTTTG
>APFE030707329.1:0-10719 GCA_000404065.3 Pinus taeda | reverse complement strand
AACTTGGCATAAAATTTGGTGCAAAATGTGGTGCAAAACCTATTGCAATACCTGGTGCTAAACTTGGTGTAAGACGTGGTGCAAAACTCGATGCAAATTTTGTGTCAAGTTTTGCACCATATTTGATAAATGGATGCAAATAACACAAAAAATGGGCTCTAGATGCAAAAAAAGAAGTAAAAAAGGATGCTAATCACAGGATTTGTTGTAGTGAGAGGCCAAAGGCTGTAGATGAAAGGGGAAAAGATTGGTCATTGAATTGCATTCTCTCTTGTTATATCCTGCAACACACACTTGAGATTTTCCATAGTTTAACGGCATTCCTGTAACTTTCATAAACAGATCAATGATATTTTTATATTCCTTTAGTTCTTCATGGGATCCTGGTGAGCTCTAGTATTGTAGCAATAATGCTACAACTCCTGGGGCTTCCTGTCTCTCATTTTATCAACCCGGTTGTTCGTACAAACTTGGAAGCGACAGTGCTATATGACAAGTACTAGCTCTTGTCGCAGCTGTCACTTGGTCAGCTGGCACAAGTTCGCTAGGGCTCAAGCCAACTTCTATAGGCTTACAGAAGAAGCTTTATCAATGATGGACGAAAGCTAGCTCCAAGGAGACTAAGCTAATTGACAAAAATGAACTAAGAGTAAATCAAAGCATGTAACCCTAGGAAACCCTAATTTGACTAGTCTAATCTCTATAAAGCAATGAGGATGAGTAATACTTTTACCAATGCTGCTACTACATCTAACAAGTGGAAATGCATGGATCTAAACTACTGACATTATAAAAGACATGTTTTTATACTTTTTCATTAAGTAGGTGGAGTGAGTGTGATTTGTTTACTTATTAGGGTTTGATTGTGCAGATTGGATGGAGAAGGAAGGAAAGCGTGGGACAGGTTGGGGAGGCTAGGTGAGGTCCCTATGGACCCTTGGCATTCATCCATAGGGGTTTTCCACGTCCAGAAGCTCAGCAACCACGTGAAAGACCTCCTACAGGATGTCTGCAGGGGATTCTACAGGAAACTCAGGGTTTTCTACAGGATGTCTCTGAATTGCTACAGGATGGTCTACCGTGGACGACTGAGGTGAGGGAAAGGTGATGGACGGGTAGGAAGGGATGTGAGAGATAGGGATCAGGCTGGTGATGGCTCAGGAATGGAAGGATGAGATGGGAAACAGGTGTAGGGAGTGTATTGGAGTGATGGATGTGAAAGGTCAAGGAATGAGGCTACGTGAGAATTAGGAGATGTTTAGGAAAGGGCAGAACGCAGTGTAAGGCGAAGAAACATGGTTGCATGTGAGGTCAAAACAGAAAGGATGGCAATGAAACGAGATGGAGGAGAGTGTAAATGAAACAAATGACCAAAACTGTTATCAAACCGGAAATGCATCAACCTACACTAAGTGTACCGTGATTTTATTGAACAGTGATCCAAAACGCAAGGATAAATACGTATGGGACTGTGGTGAAGAGATGTGTGGTTCGTGTAAATGACAAGGAAGCATCTAAATCCAAATCATAACTGTGTAAACCAAATTCATGCGTGTTTTTGGTGGTCTGCTATGGACTACACCCCAATCTTCAAACGAGATGGCAGTGAGCCTTAACAACCGATTTTTCTGGAGCTCCAAGGGATATTATGTATCCTTTGCTACACTAAGCAAGTGGAAGTAATTGTACCATAAGCAAAATCTATCTAACTTATAAGAAAATCGAATTACAAGACTGCCATTCAAATTGCATGTGTAAATGAAACGTAAAGTGCTGGAAAAGAAATAAAAACAATACTACAACAGAGGGGATCTATGGCTCTCAGGTTGGGCCCTAACCTGAGAGCTATAGTCTCCTAATAAAACTCAGGAATCGGTCACAAACTGTCCTCTTTATTCATAATTTAAAGTCATTCCAAACTAGCTTACAGCAAAAGAAAACAAAACTGGACTGCTTCCAAAATGATATGATAACCCAAGAGATTCAACAACCTATCTAAGGCTACGGCCTCCATATTTATACAAAAAAAAAGTGATGATCCGCCAAGTAGCCTTGATTCTAGGAGCTCGGCTGTCCAACTGAAGTTTAACTGCGGATTTGTGAGGCAGTCAACTGCTGTTCTGGTAGAACAGTTGATGACTGCTGTTCCTATAGGACAGCTGGCTACTTCTGAGGCTCGGAGGGGAGATTGATTGGAGCTCGGAGTTCTCGGTGGGAATCACGAGGAATGTCCCAATACTGTGGACATCCTTCCACAAAGTCAACAGTGCCACCTTATGTCTCCTTACTCCTTTTATGTTGTCTTTTGTTCCCCTTTTTTAATGCCAAAACCTGGAATCACAATGCATTAGTCACGTGGATAAAGTGTGTAACCTTCCTCCTACAAACAACACGAAATAACTAAGAAATGCATGCATAAGCAAATAAAGATGAATGGTTTGAGCAAGTAAAGTAGGCCAAAATGAGCCCGAATTGTACCAAAATTGGGGCTCATCACACGTTAGCGGCCCAGTCGACTCATCCAAATTTCATAGTCAAGGGACACCCCACCCAAGCTCCGAGCACTACCCAAACACTTAAGGTTCAAAATGTGTCACCAGCGGAAATGGCAGAACGAAGAAAGCAAGGATTGTGTTACTACTGCGATGAGAAATACTCCCTGGGGCATAAATGCAAGGAACCCAAATTTTTTCAAATTGATGCTACTGATCACAATTCATCTAAGGAAGCCCCATCATTTGAGGGACTAGAGGAGGAAGATGAGGACAACCAGCTGGACAATGAGCTACCAGCTACACCTAAAGAACCAGTTATCTCGCTTCATGCTTTGGCAGGAATTTCGTCTCCCCAAACTCTCAAAATCGGAGGTTTTATTAAGAATTGACATGTAGTAGTCTTGATTGATAGTGGAAATATGCATAACTTTATCCATCAAAGAGTCGTTGAAGTAGTGCATTGTTTTTTCAAAGTAGTCTCTAATTTCCAGGTCCAGATTGCTGATGGAGGGACAATGAAATGTGAAGGCCACTGTGAAAATGTCAAACTTCAAATGGGGGATTATCACCTAAAGACCCACATGTTTGCCATCAACATGGGTGGGTGTGACATTGTCTTGGGTGTTGAATGGCTCTGCACACTCGACCCAATCACAATGGATTTCTAAAAGTTATATATGAGATTTAAGCAGAATAACTACACACATACCCTCCGCGAACTCCAGGTAGGTGCTCCTTCTATCATCAGCTCACATAGGATGAAAAAATTGTTAAAAAAGGGCCACCATGGAGTTATAACCCAATTTAGTGCCATCCAGTCCTTCGAACCCACTTCCCTTCATATTCATCCTGAGATGCAACAAGTCTTAAACAACCATCTGCAGGTCTTTGACAAGCCTCATGAGCTTCCACCCTTGAGAGGGGAATATGATCATAGCATTAATTTGGTCCCAGGGGCACAACCACCAAACGTGCACCCATATAGATATCCTTTCACCCAAAAGAATGAAATTGAAAAAATCATCAAGGAACTCCTAGAAGCCAGTGTCATTCATCCTAGCATTAGTCCTTATTCATCACCTATGGTCATGGTGCTCAAAAAAGATGGGGAATGGTGTATGTGTCCAGACTTCAGGGCCGTCAACAAGCTGACGGTCAAAGATAAATTTCCCATCCTGGTTGTTGATGATTTGTTGGATGAACAAAATGGGGCTCAATTCTTTACTAAGCTCGACCTTTGCTCGGGTTATCGCCAAATTCGCATGAAAGAAGTAGACATTCCAAAGACTGTTTTCTGAACTCATGAAGGCCATTATGAATTCCTGGTCATTCCATTTGGTCTTTGCGATGCCCCATCCACTTTTTAGAGCCTCATGAATCACCTGCTCAAACCATATCTTAGAAAATTTATCCTTGTTTTCTTTGATGACATCCTCATCTACAGGCTCACCTGGGAAAAACATCTTCAACATGTAGATCTGCTCTTGCAACTGCTCCGGAAGTATAAATTATTTATCAAATTGTCCAAGTTCTCTTTTGGCATGGAAGAAATTGAGTATTTTGGCCACATTGTGGGGCGTGAAGGTGTCAAGGTGGATCCCAAAAAGATCCAAGCAATGCAGCATTGGCCTCAACCAAAGACCTTGAAGAGATTGAGAGGAGTTTTGGGTCTCATAGGCTACTATCGCAAATTTTTCCACAATTATGGTCACATTGCTAGACCCCTCACTCACCTTCTCAAGAAAAATTCATTCCTCTGGAATGATGAAGCGCAACAGGCATTTATATCTGTTAAACATGCCATGTGTTCCACCCATATTGGCACTAACCGACTTCACCAAATCTTTTGTGATTGAATGTGATGCTTCAGGTACGGGTATTGGGGTTGTCTTAATGCAGGAAGGTCGACCCTTGGCCTTCACTAGCCAACAACTAAGTGGGACAAATCTAGGGAAATCTACCTATGAGAAGGAGATGATGGCCATCGTACATGCAGTGGATACCTGACGACCATACTTATTGGGGCGGCGTTTTCAAATCCGCACAGACCATCAAAGCCTTAAATATTTTTTGGAGCAACACCTATCCTCGCCACAACAAAATAAATGGCTAGCCAAAATGTTGGGATATGATTATGAGATAATTTACAAGAAAGGGCACAAAAATGTTGTAGCGGATGCTTTATCACGCCAATTTGAAGAGGAAAGCACCCTACTAGCAATCTCTCTTCCCATTCCAGAGTGGATTAAAGAGGCTCGCAAGGAATGGTTTTCACATCCTTTGCTCTCCCAACTCATTAATAAATTGCAAGTGGATCCAAATTCCACAGCGGGCTACTCTTGGAAGGATGAGATTCTTCGCTACAAGGACAAAGTAGTGATAGCACCAACATCCACCCTCAAAAGTCGCATTTTGGCAGAGTTGCACTCATCTCCCACTATAGGCCATTCAGGCTTTCTAAAGACTTATGCTCACACTCAACATTCATTCTTTTGGACAGGCATGAAAAAAGACATTCTTACTTTTGTCGCTGAGTGTGATGTGTGTCAGTGCCAAAAAGGAGAAGCAGTCAAATCCCCAGGCACATTACAGCCATTGCCCATCCCTGCCTCAATTTGGATGGAGGTTTCTATGGATTTCATTACGGGTCTTCCGAAGTCAAGTAACACGTCAGTCATCATGGTGGTTGTGGATAGACTTTCTAAGTATGCTCATTTTTTCACCTTGCCCCACCCTTTTACACCAGCTTTGGTGGCTCAATCTTTCATGGACTAGATCTTCAAATTGCATGGCATGCCCACTTCCATTGTGTATGATCGTGACCCGATTTTCACCAGTAACTTTTGGTAGGAACTCTTCAGGCTACAAGGTACCCAACTACAACTCAGTACTTCCTATCATCCCCAAACTGATGGTCAAACTGAAACAGTCAACAAATTTCTGGAGACCTATCTCAGTGGTTTCACTTTAGAGAAGCAACATTTATGGGTACAGTGGTTACCTCTAGCCGAATGGTGGTATAATACTAACTATTGTGCCACTGCCAAAATGACTCCAAATGAAGCAGTTTATGGTCAACTCCCTCCTTCACCTACTTCTTATATCCAGGGATGCTTGAAGGTACAAGCAGTGGATCAACTCCTACAGAACCGTGCAACCATGCTAGCCCACCTCAAAGAGAATCTCCATCAAGCTCAAAATCACATGAAGCAACAGGCAGACCAACATCGTTCAAAGCACAAACTTCAAGAAGGGGATTAGGTATTCTTGAGGCTGCAACCATATAAGAAAACATCACTCAAAGATAAGGGTTGTCAGAAATTATCTCCAAAATTCTACGGACCGTATCAAATACTTCAGCGCATCGGAGAAGTAGCCTACAAGCTAGCCTTGCCACCCACTGCAAAAATCCATCCTGTCTTCCATGTCTTAAGCCTCGAGAAAGTGGTTGGGAACCATTGCAGAATTCAAACCAGTCTACCAGAATTGGATGAAGAAGGTTCAATCTGGCTCCAACCTGAACAAGTTCTTGACACGCGAGAATGGCACCTATACAGCTGCACGATCAAGGAAGTCCTCGTCAAGTGGAAAGACACCTCTCTAGAAGATGTGACCTAGGAACCAACCACTTTCTTCAGTAGTTTCCGCAGCTTCAGCCTTGAGGACAAGGCTATTTTTATGGGGGAGGGCATGTTAGGGTCCAACCCTAACCCCCTTATTTATATAATAAGGTCGATTCATAGTTATAGTTAGTTAAAGAGTCAATAAAGCCCATATTAATAATTGTAAGTGGTTGACCCACATTTAAAGAAGGGATCACAGTTAGTTGCAAATGGGCCATGGTATTAGATAGATGGTATTAATAAGAACCATGGTATTGACCCATAGTATTGCATGTATGAAATCCTATATAAAGGATAGAGACTCCCCTTGAGGAGCGTCGTGTCTTAATTTGTAATTGAGCCCAACTCTATTGGAGGTTGCCCCCTCGAAGAGGCAAGTGAACATTGCTTTCCTTTCTGAATAATAAAATACATGTTGTTATTTCTTATTTTTCTGTGTTCTGGGTATATTTCTTCACATATTTGGTATTCTAGTATCTTCTTGCAGGTCAAGAGCATAACATTGTTCCCTTATAAATAGGATGATAAAACAAACATTGCAAAGAAAGACAAAGATATGGGATATATTTCCATAAATATATGGATATGAGAATGTAAAGGGATGGTGTAATAGTCTCTTTAAAAATTTTATGTAATAAAAGTTAACAAAAGCAAAATAAGGCCACAGTTAATAGACACTTATTCCACGTTGAATGTTGGGCAAAGATATCCTAGTGGACATCACTGAATGTGTTTATGGCTAAGGGAAATTGGTAAAGGCAATGGCTAAGGCATTAAAAAGGCAAAAATATGTTTTTGGCACATTTATTTATGAAAATAAAAAAACATAGGGGAAAAGGGAGGTGAAAGGTCATAGGTTGCATGTGAGGAGGAAATTGAAGGAAAATAATGGAAAATGAATAAAATAAAGGCCTCATTGATAAAAAGGTTTCTAAGGACCAATTCAAGATTTTTTGTTAGTTTAGTTTTGGAGCTCTATGATTATTCTCTCTCTCTCTCACTCACTCTTAGACACTTAGAGTTTTCTTGGAGCTTTCTAGCTTTAGAGCAAGGAAATGAAAAGCAAGCAAAGGAAGGACAATAAAAGGGAGGAAAGCAAAGATCAAACAAGTAAGAGCAGGATCAAGCAACTTCAGCAGGAATACTTGCAGGTAACCTATTGCATGTGTGATTTCGTAGCTAGTTTGGACACGCATGGCTTTGCATATTGGTATATGGTTCTCTTATTGTTGATGGCATGGTTTTACCGGGTTATGAAAATGACTTTCAGCCTTGCCTTGCCTTTTCCAAATAGTTCTTGTGTGATGGGATTGTTTTCTTGGTTTTGAGCTTTGGAATTGTCGAATGGTTTCAGAATCCGGGGCAGAGGTGGTCTCAGGAAAATTTCAAGGGCCTAGGAATCCCTTGACCGGTGTTGGTGAGATACACGGTAAAGCCTGAGGGTGGAGTCTCGGTTTAGCGCCTATTAATATGGTCTTGATTACGGTAAAGATTGAGAGGTTGGCGTCTCAGTTTAGGGCCTGGTGACCTAGTGTCGGTTGCAGTAAAGCCTGAGAGTCAAGGAGATGAAAATTTCCTCAAATATAGTGATGGAGTCCGGAGGCATTCCAATCTCGGTTGGTTTTGTGATCTCGGTGTTAGTTTTGGTGAGATCATAGTTTGGTGAGAGTGGAGGTGGTTTAACCTCTCGATTCCCTTGGTTTTTTTTGGATTGGTTTATCCATGAGATCCCACATTCATGCTTGGAATATGACGTGAGGGTGATTGGTTAAAAGAAAGATTTGGTTCAACCATGTCTATGGTAGGGTGGTATGTAGAAGTCCCAAACCTGGTCGGGTTTACTTATGTTTAATAAAAGCTAAGTTCTCTTTCTTTTGTACTTGTTAATATGTGGCTTTAATGGTTGTTATCTCATTGTTATTTTCATGGTTTAATGTTGGTTATAAGCATGGTTATTTGAGTGGTTATCGATTATGGTTATTTCATGTATTTACTTGTAACTAAAAGGATAATGGATGCAAAACCATGTCAAAACAGTTAAGGGGAGAGGGTGGTAATCCTTCTTGTCAAGTTCCATATGAGTTATTAGTCATTTATGATTTGTTTTGTATTCATTTCCTGTAGATTGCATTGATGCCAAGTGTTTGACAAAATGTCAATCCCAGTTGGGGATGGTCAGGCCTAGTTCTAGAGTCAGTTTTTGATTTGTAAGTCTTGTCATTATGTAAATTACGGATTCTGAAAGTGTCATTGAGTTCTATGTAGTGACCTGGGATCTGGACCTAAAAAGTGGCTCAAATCCCAGACACATAGGCACAACACTGGGCAGAATAGTACCTGGACACATGCATACCCATGTTGTGGGAGCGTCTAAGGCCATCTAGATGCATGCTTGTCCATATCAAGGGACTATTCAGGGGTTTAATAGTCTAAAAACTCAGTGGGACCCAGGGGTTGGTTACCTGAGTGGTTGGGATGGTTCTTGGGAGTTTTATTGTTGATGTGGAAGGTATGTATGGAATGGTTCCATCAATTCCACATCCTTAAGGTGATTTAGGAGGTTGAATCATATCATAGTAGCTTTTCGTCACATGTTTACCTTGGTTGGATGATTACTTGAGTAGATGTGGGAGGAGGGCATTACAGAGTGGTATCAGAGTATAGTTCACCCTTCAGACTGGATGGGTTGTGTGTTGGATATGCATTCATGTCATTTGCACGTGTGTTGATCATCCTTGTGGTATATATGCTTGTTGCATATGCATGGCATCGATCATGATTGTAATTATGCCGCCATGTGAAATATGTTGTTGTTGTTGTGGAGTGTGTAGTCATGAATGTGTGATTA
Source organism: Pinus taeda (assembly GCA_000404065.3). NCBI lineage: Eukaryota > Viridiplantae > Streptophyta > Pinopsida > Pinales > Pinaceae > Pinus > Pinus taeda. The sequence goes on along the minus strand of APFE030707329.1, from coordinate 1,753 downwards.
GTTATGCATTGTTATGCGTGTAAGTTCTTATAAGTTGTCAAATGTGCATTGATATGGTTGTTGTTTTCATGCATGAGGTTATGGTATGTGTAGTTGATATGGCCATGCATTGATGACTGGACTCTAGCTAGAATGATGGTTATATGCTTATATGCTTATGTTTTATATTAGTATATTTTGTCATGATTATGTTATACATGTATTACGCTAAATTGTTAATCTTGCAGATGAGGTATCCTCCCTAAATTATGTTAAGGTACATTGGTTTATTGTGATCTGGTTTAGTCGACATGATATACCTTACAAGAAGAATATCAAATATGACTAGCAAGATGGTAGACTATAGTTACCAAGACTCTTCTTATGGATCAGATGAACATCGTGGTGTTGTGACCTCTTCTGATTTGGCAAAGACACTGAGAAGCTTAAAGTAATAAATAAAGAGTTGCAAGGCAGACAATGACAAAATCATAGAGGCACAAGAGAAACAAGCAGAGGAAAATGTAGTGATACTTCAGAGTTTGTCAGAATTGCAACAACAGGGACCACTTCGAATCAGCCATGAGCAGGAGGAAAAAACTAATGGGGCATATGGTAGCCGGTCTCATTGTGAGTACAAGTTAGATAGAGAGGACATGATCAGAGATGGTAGGTCCTTGGATACTTCGGATAAGAGGGATGATAGACACAGGTATTATTTTAGTTTTGGTTCTAACAGACATTATGATCGTCATTGTTGTCATCCTTATAGGAGGAGTGATGTTGGGTCCCTATAATACTAGTGATTACCCCATTACTATGGTAGTTGTACCCCTTATTAATATTGTTGTGCCCCTATTGCCCCAATATTGTTATTACTGTGCCCCATAGAATCCCTCTATTGTTATTTTTGTGGCTTTATATTATTATTATTAGGTCGGCTGAGGTTATATTGTGACTCCTTAGACTCCTATATATAGAAAGGAGGTTTTGTCATTTGTATCATCCAAGAATTGTTCATTTATGTAATCTAAAGGAGGTTGCCCCCTCGAAGAGGCTGAATTCTAAGGCGTTCATCTATCTTTTCTATCTTTTCTTGAGCTAGTTTCATAACATTTGGTATTAGAGCTTTGGATTCTAGGGTTTCGCTACTCCAAACAGGTTATCGTGGAATTTTCTCTATAACTTTTTTTCTGTGATGTTTCAGAAGTAAAAAAAAAAACCCATTTGAAAAGACATCGCACTGAATCTCGGATCCAAAATTTTAGAGCTTTTTACGCTATATTTTCGGAGATATGATCTCAGGAAGTTGGTCCTTTTGCAAAATCCTTAATTACATTCAAAACAAGTGACCTAGGGAAAATCATCATAACTTTCTCTCTGAGCATCATATTGAAATTGTGTAAGAAAGTATAGAAATAGGATGGACTTTAGTTTCTTGGATATATTTTTCAGAGGCAAAGGTCAAAATAGTGACACGTGGCACTTCATACAAGTTCGCTCTTCTGAAAAGGTCTATAATCAGGTCACTGTGGGAGAATTGGCATAACTCTTCATTGGAGAATCCAATTGGGGTTAGACTGGTGGCATTGGAAAGAGGACACAGAGGGCTACCACAGGTCGCAATTTCATAACTGGATGTTCTGAAAGTACAAAGATACATCAGAGGCAATATCGAGCTCCTATAAAGAAAAAAGGTGTGTAGATTTTTTTAAATTTTTGCTTAAGATTGGTTTGAAAATTTATTTTGAAGGAATTCAAAGGGCTAGTAAAG
>APFE030707327.1:0-12872 GCA_000404065.3 Pinus taeda | reverse complement strand
AAATATAATTTTAAGTGCATGTATACACTATATATATATATATATTTCTTGTAATATATTTCTTTGTAATTTTCTAACTTAATCAAAATATAAGTCATATTATTGACATTTTTTTTGTATATATGCTTTAATTATTTATGAAATATAAAAAAGTTCTAATCTAATCAAAATATAAATTATATTGTTAGTATTTTTTTAATTCATTTTTAAAGCACTGTCTTTTTAATTAAAAAAAATAATTAATAAGTATGTGCAAATACATTTTTTAATTTATGATATAATACAAAGAAAATTAGACAAGTCAATTTCGATGATGACATTGAAACATATTTGAATATATAATTTTTTTTTTTTGGGAAATCACTAAAAAAATATTGAAATTGTTTAATTAATATCTTAGAAAAGAAAACTTACCCTATTAGCTGTTTTCAGATTTATAAAATTATTAATCTTAAATGAGAAAATTAGTGACACACTTGCTTCTTTGCTTAAAGTAGTGTAATAATAATAATACCAAAATTAATAAAATAAAGCACTAATATTATTACTATGAGCTATATATATATATAATATTATATATATATATATATATATATATATATATATATATATATATATATATATATATATATATATATATATATATTAATGCAATAAAAATGAAAATGGAACAAATGAATTGATTAAGAAAAAGACACGCTGAAGTGTTACTATAATTTTGCATCAAAACCCATTTAAATTCTAAACGAATTTTACAAGCATAATCAATTTACCTTTACAAATAGAAGGAAGGGAAGGAATTGCCCCAACTTTGTATCCACCAAATTACATGCACAAACTTTGTATCTCTTTCATATATATAAGTAATTATATTTTTAATTCGATGCACAAACTTAGTATCTCTCATAATGTTTTGTAAAAGAAGTTTGATTATCATTCTTTTTATCTATGTATGTTTGTTGATTATATTTTTAATTATATACACAAAATTTTAGTGAATAACTACATCATGTAAGAAATAGAATGTTTCTAAGCAATGAAGAAAACTAGTATTTGCAACCTATTATGCAGAACTTTCTAAGATCTAGGATTTATAGTATATATCTTAAACATGAATGGACTTTAAACAGAAAATATAAAACTATTACACTAAAGTAAAACACAAAGGTGAATGTAAAATGAGGAATTTAGAGATTATTATTTGTGAAGATGATTTCAAACCTTTAAAGTTGCATGAAAGTGAGTTATGTGAATCTTGACATGTAGAAACTAACTTTTTTGTAACCCTTTTAAAAATTCTATGGTAAGTAAAAGGGAGACATTACAAGTTAGTAGTTTTTATATCTACATTGGAATATTGCTCCATCACCCTCACTGCCATCATTTATAGCTAATTGATTTTTTTTTGTGGAAATTGGTCTACTCCTATTATTATACAAAAAGATTACATCGAGGTTGTCCTCAAAAACTCTCCATACTGAGATATGGCTTTAGCAAGACTTTTACATTGGAGGGTGAAACTTCCCTTTGAATCTGACTTGACCGACAAACTCTTGATAACTGAATGACAGACAATTTGACACAGACTAATCCCAACTGTCCCAAAATTTACCTAGAGAGTTATACAAACACAGATAGAACAACAAGCATGGTCAGAATTGGAAACCGACTTTGACCTGAACAAAGCTAAGCCATATCATAACCCTATAAAAAACTACCAAACAAAGTAGGCAGTGAACTGAAATCATTGAACATACATCATAGAGCAATAGAGGCGACCACCTGTGGCCTTGGCTGGACCAAAACGACGTGGAGACTAGCTCATACATCCACAGTGGTAGAAGGTTGCTCCTCGACGATCCTGCATCCATACTGGTCTGACACGCTCGAGTCTGTATATGGAGCATCGTTTTTAACTGGATCGCTCGGACCCGCAACCGCACTAGGGGTCTCCGCGGGTTGAATTCTTTGACAATGAACAAGAGAAGGTTGCCTACGCTCCACAGAGGCTTCGGGAGGAGCTGTGTTATCGCACTTTTCAATCTTAACTGACACAATATAGGTGGAGTTGTCCAGGGAACGGGCACAGAGAGCCGACAAGGGATGTCAACAGAAGCAACGAGGTACGCGGGGATAACACTCAGATAGTGACCATAACAGACGGGAGAGCCAAAGCTGGTGACCTTGTGATGGAGGTTACTGCTCCCAAAGGAGGAGACCGAGGCCTTCTGTGCTGAGGGACGAGGCCTAATCCCTTGACACCACTGCCATGACCCGAGAACCAGCAACGACAAAAAAAAAATGCAGCCGAACTCGAGACGTCAAATAAGACATAGCCAGTGGAGGCTGGTTCTTATAATACCACATAGTGGCGTCCCAAGCAATAATCATAACACAGTAGATGGTCTGCAACCGAATCACCGGAGAGACGGGTCGCGGGAGCTCCATAATGCTGTAGACAGCGAGTTGCAGGAGAGAATTAAGAGCGGCATTCAATTTAACCTTATCGGGATGGCAGGCCCGCCGTTTATCCTTACAAGTGGCGGGTCTGGGCTGCCACTTTCCCAGTGGGAATGCCGCCAATATACTGTCCCCCTTATTAATCACCCACAGCCGGGCATTATAGCTAATTGATTTAGAAAGGAGAGATTGTTACAATTATGAGAACAATCACCCTTCCATGATACATGGCGGATTAAGCCCATTGAATGTATTGGAGTATCCATGTTAAAGGAATTTGTCAACTCCCACAACAATCTTTGTTGGGCTATTATTTGATTGATTCTTGAACAATTTTGATGTCTTCAATGGTGAATGAAGTGATGTCTACAATTAAATCTCTTTTACAACCAAAGTATTTTAGGTTTATAAAATTCGTTCTCTCTTCTATATAGAGGTTTAAATGATTTAGTAGATGAAACAACTTTTCAATTTAGACATACGAAAATATAAAAAGATGTTACATCCTCTACTATTTATATAGATATTAATTGATACTCACTACTCTTACAACAAGAATTTCTTTTTATAGTTTATATAGGTAAAAAATAAAATAAGAAATAAAAATTATAATAATCATATTCATATATTTATGCCAGATAGTTTTTCATTTGAACATTTAAAGAACATAGATGTGGGTGAATTGTTACCTAAAACACACATAGTTGAATAAAAATCTTCGCTAGATGTCAAATCAATAGGGAAGAATTGACAAATTCATCTCTCCCTTGCAATGGTTGTTTAAATAGTGTTTGAATGGATTTCATATAAACCCCCAATTTCTATAAACTTGTGATTCCACATTCCATGAAGTACGAGATACATTTACTAGAAAAAAACAAATTCCAATATTTTTGGGTTAATAGAAAAATATAATAGAGGGAACATAAATTCCATTATGAGAAACAAATCCAAATAATTGGTATTCCCATAAAAATAGGGTGAAATATATCTTGATACTTTCCATTACCATAATAACAAGGTAAATGGGGGAATGTATTTTTAATATTCCTAGAAAAAAATGAATTCCAACAATTTAGGGTTAATCAAAAAATATAAAACAGTGAAGAAAAATTGCACTAGGACAAACAAATCCAAATAATTGATATCTCCATAAAAATAGGATGAAATATATCTTAATACTTGCCATTACCATAAAAATAGGGCTAATGGTAGAATGTAATTTGAATTTTACAAAGCCAAATATTTTTTTAAAATCTCACCATCAAATTCCCATGGGCTGATGCTTTACAGTTATTATTTTTTTAAATAAATATCGGACGATGCATATTAAAACCCCTATTTGTATAAAAATCACCCAACAAAATAAATAACCTGCTAATTTCACTCATGTGTGAAATTTTGTCCCTAAATTTTCTATACCAGAAGCATGGCTACTAGGGATGAAGAAGTTCTATAGCTGCATAACTACTCAAAGAACATGAAATTCAAGGTAACTACCGTCAATGTCAAGAGAAAATAAGACGTCTAGTGGGAAGATGTAAATCATGTTAGAGTCATTACACATGAGGAGCTAATTTAGGATGAGACTCAGAGACTCTCTAGGAAGAAGTTCTTATCTGAGGGGTATTATGATAGAAAGACCAAAGAATTCTATGCTTTTAGGATACAGGTGAAAAGAATAATGTAGAAAATCGTAAGAAGTTCAATGCAGCTGAGAGAAGACATGGGTCTCTATCTATGGAGTAGAAAAATAAGGGCAATGATAGAGGAACATTGCGATGTTGAACCTGTGCAAGGGATCATCACAAGAAGGATTTCCATTTGTATCAAAGAGGCGCAATGGATGTGAGGCAAGCCTCAAATCTACAGTGCATAGAAGGTGCAAACAATTGGGGATGTAGTCAGAGCATTTCCTAGATCTATGCAGCATTTGATAATAGGCAGGAAAATCATGAGGCATCCATCATCAAGACGGAAGGTGGAACCAGCGGGAGAGTTCCATATACAGCCTCAATGAATCTAGTAGAATAAGGAGTTGATGCTCTAAGACTGAACAATAAAGCAAGTTAAACTGTGTAGAATCACTTTGGCTTGATGAAGTTACATGGAGTATGGTCCATCAAATGCAAGCATAATAGTTGGTTTTTAGTTATAGTTGGATTTATTTAGGGAATTGAAATCCCTTGAGAGATGGTATGTGTATTTTTTCATTTCTTGGGAACTAGGTACAACATGGGAAAGGTAATTGGTATATTGTGATATTTATTTATACACTTACAATTTTGTGTTTATGGCAGTATGATGTAGGGAATTGTATGGAAAAGGAGACAGCCTTAAAATATTGAAGGCTTAGGTTGAGGTTTCCCTTGAAAGAACTGGGAACCAGGGGGTTGAGTCACGGTGTCTATTGAAAGCCTTGTGCTTTTAGTGTTGATTTGTGTGTGCTTCATTTGCGGTTTTGATTATGCTTTGTGCATAACCATGACACTTTATTTGTGGTGTCATATTGTTATTGGTTTTTCATGGTTTTATTCCTGTTTGATTCTTGTTATTTCCTTTTATGTTTTGGGGGTCTTAGAAATTGGTTGGGGGAAAAGGAAAGTTAATGGATCTTAGGGAGAATTGAATGAAACGTAACGAGTAATGTAAGACCGAGATGAAGCCTAGTGCATGTATAAGGGTAGCTAAATGTAAGAATATAATAACCAGCTCAAATGTTTGGGTCCATTCGGGTAAATGGATAGTGGCAGCACAGTCATGAGAAAGGTAACTAGGAAAGGTAAGTTGAATGCATTTGAAGCATCAAATGCCTTGTTTATGTTGAGAACTATTGTTCTCAATGTTGTGTGTGCATCAGACAGAGAAAGGGTGTTATCTTTACCTTGACCTTATGAAAACTAGTAATTGTGTTGTAATCATGATTATGCAAACGTATATATATGTATGTATGAATTCCATATTCTGACATAGTCATCAGATATTATTCTTGTGGAAGAATCATAGTTTTATGTAGTGAATAGCACGAAACGATTCTTGGTTCTATAAGGAATTTGGTGGGTGGGGTATCCATGGAAAGCATGTGAGGTTAGTATCATGTGGAAATGATATGATATTATCTAGTTATAATTATGCCTATGTTTATGTTATGGACAGGTGATACTGAAGGATACATGAATAAAATGAAAGCAATGCGATCTGTGACATGCTAGAACAAGTGTGCATAGTGGAAAGAGCCATAGATTCGGGTCTTGGGTTGTGGATGAATGCAGTAAGGTGTGGGAAGATGGTAGAGGAAAGGTTTCCTAGTAGAGATGGTGTGGTCTCTAGATGTGAAATATTGTTTTTGTGTATATGTTGTACATGTGGTGTTGTGTACGTGTGGTATTGTGTAGTCATAGTATTGTGAATTGTGTATTCATTGTATTCTACTATCTGTACATATATGTTTCGTGTTTTAAATCAGATGTAGGTGTATGTGTGATGTTGTACACCACGTGTAGGTGTATTTGTTATGTTGTACAATATGTATGTGTTTTTCTTACAAAGAGGATTGGTTCTCGGGTTCCCTATGGTTGTGGGTTGGAACCAATTCTCTAGAGCCCTGGAACAACTTGGGTTCCCTAGAGGCTGAGGGTTGAGTTACTCGTCCTTGGAGCTTACGCGTTGGGATAAACATTCTAGATCCCTAAAACAAATTGATTTCTCTGTAGGTTGTGCACTAAGATACTAGTTTCTAGAGATTGGACAACTTGGGAAAGATACCAATCTTCAGTTGTTGTATTGAGGGTAGAGGTGGTTTAATCTCTGGATTCCCTTGTTGTTAATATGGAGGGTAGAGGAAATATAGTCTCTAAATTCCCTTGTTGTTTATATTGAGGGTAGAGGCAATATAATCTATGGATGACCTTTTTGTTGATATTTAGGGTAGAGGCAATGTAGTCTCTAGATTCCCTTATTGTTGATATTGAGGGTAGAGGCAGTATAGTCTCTAGATGCCTTTGTTGCTGATATTGAGGATAAAGGCACTATAGTATTTGGATGCCCTTGTTGTTGATATTGAGGGTAGAGGTGATATAGTCTTTGGATGCCCTTGTTGCTAATATTGAGGGAAGAGGTGGTATAGTCTCCATATTCCCTTATTTATTTCATAGAGAAGAGAAGAGAAGGAATTGGGTGTTTTCTAGGTTTGGAAATAGATCCAACATATATACGTGGTCAAAGAGAGGAGAAGGCACTATGTGCTTGTCGAGTTTGGAAATCGATTCATTGTGTATATGGAAAAGAAAAGGAATAAAGGCAGATTCAAGAATAATTTGAAAGATAAGTATCAATATTTTATTTCAATTTTTAACTATTCATATGATCTATGATTATTATTTATGATGGTAACTAGACATGATATGTTTATACATGATCATTTAATCATAGAGTTAATTTGACTTGTTGTGTCAGGAAGTAAACATGATTGCAAGTGTACCTTATTCAAGGGCCACCAATGAGGTATGATTTGAATTTATTTCAATTCCTTTTGAGTCTAATGGAAATTATTGGCATGGTACAAGAAAGCATGGAAAATTCCCAGTTTGGGGTGATTGGAACTGGCTTTAAGAATGTTATAAAGAAATAGTAAAATGAATTTGAACATGCAACAATGTGTTGGTAAAGCTTTCAAGAGTAGGTCCATTATAGGACACTAGTACCCAATAATGTCCATTGATTTCCATGACTATGTTGTGACTGGTATGATGGTTTTGAGGCACGAATATGCCTTAGCTTTTGGACCTTCTGATGTGAGAAAACCTTGTCAATGGATGGATTACCCTTGAATGGGATGGATTACCTGAGAAATGGATGTCGAGGAACTTGGATAGTGAGTGATTGCATAGAAGGGGGTGACAAGATTTATCTAGGGACTTGGAAGAAGAGAAGGGAAGGATGTGGAATACATCCTTTTTGTCACTAACATTTCCAGATGGAGTCAGAATGTTAGGTTTCTATAATACTAGTGTAGTCCCTCTATTGTTATTATTGTGCCCATATAACCCCCATATTGTTACCATTGTTCCCCATAGAACCCCATTATTGTTATTGTTGTGCCCTTACATTATTATTGTTATGTAGGATTTGATTATATTGTGACCCCTTAGGATCCTCTATATACTAAGGAGGTCTTGTAATTTGTATCATCCAATAATTTTTCATTTATGTGATGTAAAGGACCGAGGAGGTTTCCTCAATGATAATAGGGTCTCTGAGGGTCAACCACTAGCTTCTTGATAGTTTTGGGTTGAGTTCTATTTCATTCTCTCACATTCTTGCACACTTAGAGAAATATTGTAGAATCCTTCTATCACTTGGGAATTCACTTGGATTGAAGAAATAAGGAAAAGGAATGTAGGAAAGTGAAAGGGAATAGTTGGATTAACAACTAAAACTAGATTGCTTTGCAGGAAAAAGGTTGCATGTGTGATTTCCTTGTTGATTTTTGGATGCATGGTATATGCATGTGATTTTCTAGTTATGTATGGAGCTTTTGTTGACACCTAATCCTCAATGATTGGGAGAATTTGAATGTGAACAGTCATCAAGAAAATGAACTGAACGATCACATTCATGTATATAATAGATAGCTACCTAATGGAATAAATGAATCAGTTTTTCTGGAGTTACTCCTGGCCTAAAATGGTATCAGAGCACAGGTCCCAGGTTCCTTTTTTTGTGCCTTGTAACTCCTTTGTCCACTGCATTCTACTCTTTGTCTACTGCCTTCTGCTCTCTGTCTCATAATTTGCCATCTCTGCCTGAACACTGGTATGTTGTTTAACGCATGACATCTCTGCCTGAACGCTGATATGTTGTTTAACGCATGACATCTCTGCCTGAACGCTGGTATGTTGTTTAATGCATGAAATCTCTGCCTGAACGCTAGTATGTTGTTTAACACATGAAATTCCTTGTTTTTAACGCCTGAATGTTTAACGCCAGAGGCCATAGACACTCCAGCTCCCGGTTGACACTCAAGCCCCTGTTTAACATTTAACTGCAATGGAATTTTTTATGGTCGTAACAATTGGTAGCAGTTGGATTGACCGTGAGTCTCGATGGTCTCCTATGCATTGAAATGTTTTTGTGCTATGCGTATGAGAGCCATGGTAGCTGAGTAGAAGCTGCCTTCTTGAGAGCCGTATGAGAGCCTGAACAGTGGTATATTTGAAACACTGTTTGACATATTTGAAACGTTGTTTATTCGAAACGCTTGGAGAAGTGCCATGCCCTTTTTATCGGACCTCAATTATGTCAGTGTAACCCTAATTTAATTTATGGAAGTGTTTGAACATATTCGAACTAAAGTGTTGTACCAACACGGCATACAGTTTGGTTCCATTCCTTTGCTTTTGAAGTCGGTGACTCCATTATTGGATCCACGCATTCGATAAGCTCATATATTCTATTTGTTTTTTAGGTTTCGAATCAGGACCGAAATCTCCGAAAGTTCTCTTCGTTTGACTGTGCCCATGATTATATAACCTTATATGATTATAGTCTCTGCAACATCACCGTTCTCACTCGTTATATTTTGTGTAAGCTGCTGAGCATAGCCTACAGTCATGTTTTGAAATCGCTGTATTAAAGATATTTGAAACGTTGTTTGACATGGTATCCGATATTTGAAATGTTGTTTGATATGTATTGAGCGGGATATGTCACCGTTAAGTTCATATATTTGGTCTTCTGGTTTCTTTAATATACACACCGTTCAAGTTCTTAGCTTGTGATTATCTTGGCTTCGGGTGATGTCGAAATATTTGGCCGTCATCTTAAAACTTCAAAAATTTTGAGCGTAGCAATATAGAGTGTACCTTTAATATTGATATCAAACATTGGAAGGATTTGAAAAAACATAGTGCATAAAGTATTTTTATCAGCAAAAGTTTTTTTATATCAGCAGAAGTAATCTTTTACAGAATGCATTCAATAATCTCTATGGTGGGAATATTTCTCACTAGAAGGAGAACTATCTTGATTGGTCCCGGATGATACAACACACCCTCATCTTCAATGAGTTGTGGAAAGGAGTGTGTGTCGGAGAAGGAGACAGTGACCCAGAAAAAGCCTACATCAGACAAAGAGCTCGCCATCTGGGAAAACAAGAACAACAAAGCGTATGCATTAATCACAACATCTGTAAATAAGGAGGTGAGTCGCCACATTTCATCATATTCAACTACCTTTGAAGCTTTACAAAAGCTGAAAGGAACTATATGACTCACATTCTGCACTTGAAGTCGTCCAACTTATGATTAAACTCTTCACTCTTGAACTGCAAAATAATGATCCTCTTGCTCTTGCATCTGAAATAAAGTCTATAATGCATGATATCAAATCCACTAAAGTTGACCTGGATATCTCTCTTATTGCTTTTCTCAAGGCACTTTATCCTACATACTCCAATTATCTTGAGTCTCTGCAAGCAAATGGAAATCTCAAAGATATAACCTTTGACTCTCTTTTGAAAAAGTTTTCTGAAAGAGAAAAAGCCTTTGGAAAGAAGACAACCCATGAATCTTCTGATGAGACTGTATGCCTGGCTCATAAAGAAAAGTATCCTGCTCAAGATTCTACAAGAGGAAGAGGTGGACGAAGAGGAAGAGGAGGATATTTCAGAGGCAGGGGGGGCAGACATTCTCAAGGAGAAAAGGCAGATTTACATTGTATTCACTGCAAAAGAAATGAATCACATGATGCCTCTACATGCAAGCTACCATGGGACAAAATTGAGCAGAGAAGAAACTAACAGAAAGGTAAAATTGATGATACAGACAAAGATAAAGCACCTGAATCCGCTCACTATGTTGAGGCACAATGTAACATTGGAGTAAATGAAGATTTGTTTAATACTTCACTTGCTTCCTGGAAAAATGATTGGCTGCTTGATTCAGTGACAACCTGTCACATGACTCATAGAAAAGATTTTTTTGAAGATTTCACTAACAATGTTGATGGAGTAGCATACTTTGCAGATCAGTCAAAAGTCAAGCCATCAGGGCTTGGCACAATCAGGCTTAAACTGCCTGGTCTCTCAGACTTTCTTCTTGATCATGTTTTATATCTCCCACAGCTCAAGAGAAACTTGCTGTCCTTGGTCCACATCCGCCAGCAAGGTCACTCCATTCATATGTTTGATGGAAAGCTTGAGGTGAGAAAAGCATCTAATCACTCACTTGTTATGAAGGGAATAGATGAAGAAAGACTTTTCAAACTACAAGGAACATCTGCTCATGCACAACATTTCTCATATATTTCTCATCATGAAGAAGGTACACTTCCATCAAGTTTATTATGGCATGCTAGATTTGGACATTTAAACTATGACATTCTCCACTTATTGAAGAAAAATGGTGTTGCTGGTTTGCCTACAATTCCTAGAAAACTTAAGCAATGTGATGCTTGCATTCTAGGAAAGCATAGCAAACAACCTTTTCATGACTCACATTCAAGAGCACATAGAAAGCTTGAACTTATTCATTCAGATTTATGTGGTCCAATGCCTGTTTCTTCTGCAAATGGAAATAAATATATCATGACATTTATTGATGACTACACCAGAATGTGTTGGGTTTATTATTGAAGAAAAAATCTGATGCTTTCCAAACATTCAAGAATTTTCATAAATGGATTGAAAATGATGCACAATCTCATATTGGGTATATTCGCACTAATAATGGAAAAGAATATACATCGAATGAATTTGAAAACTATCTTTGCCAACATGGGATCAAACATCAAACAACTATGCCTTATAATCCCCAACAGAATGGTGTAGCTGAAAGAATGAATAGAACAATCATGAATATGGTATGATCCATGCTTTTCTTCAAAAATGTAAAGATAATGTTTTGGGTTGATGCTATTCTATGTGCTGCATATATAAAGAATAGATGTCCATCTAATGCTATAAGAAACAAGACTCCTTAGAGTTGTGGTATGTACATGTTCCTTCGGTAAAACATCTCAGGGTCTTTGGTTCCACCTATTATGCTTTGACACCAAAGGTACATAGAAACAAACTTGGTGCTAGAAGTTGTAAGTGTATCTTCCTGGGGTACTCAAACACCTCCAAAGCATACCGCCTCTATGATGAAGTAAATAAGAAATATGTTGTATCTAGAGATGTAATTTTCCTTGAATCATCCAAAAATGACAATGTTGTTGAGCGGCAACTTGATCACTTGGATATATTCGCAAAAGCAAAATCATTTCAAGAATTTGATAATCAGATTCCACATCTTGAAGGGGGGATTCCTATACTAGATCAACATGTGGAATCTTCTTCTGAAGAACACTCTCCCCCACATGAAACTCCAACAACAGATGATGCTTTAAGTGATGTGATTGATGGAATTGGGAGACTCAATCTTGATTCAATCCCAACTCAGTCAACAAAGCAGCCTGGACCATATGAGAAAGGTCCCCCAAAGTGGCTAACAAAGACACTTGAAAATGTTCATCCTGATGAGATTGGAAAGACAAGAACTAGAAATTCAGACCGGCAAAATGGAGGTGATGTGGATGACCCTAATTCACCTATTGATATGGATGTTTCTTATGATTGTGAATTGAACTTGTCTATAGATTTTGAAACAACTTCCTTCAAATAAGCTGCTTCTCATGATGAATATAAAGAAGCGATGCAAAAGGAGTATGATGCCCTCATAAAGAACGACACTTGGAAGCTGGTTGATCCTCCATTAGGAACGAGACCAATTGGCTGCAAGTGGGTCTACAAGAACAAGTATCAAGCTGATGGCTCACTTGACAAGCACAAAGCTACGCTTGTGGCAAAAGGTTTTGCACAGAAGGAAGGGGTCAATTATGAGGAGACTTTTTCCCCCACAGCAAAATGGGCTACCATCCGGACACTCTTTGCCCTAGCAGCTCAGAACGATTGGAAAGTCCATCAAATGGATGTAAAAACTACTTTCTTGAATGGAGATCTAAAAGTCTTTATGTCCCAGCCTGAAGGATTTGTTGTGAAAGGACATGAACATAAAGTATGCAAACTTGTGAAATCCTTATATGGCCTCAAACAAGCACCATGAGCTTGGTATGAAAAACTGACTGAGCATCTTCTGAAACTCAATTTCAAACCTTATGATCTTGATGATGCAACTTTGTTTGTCAAGAAGGTTGGAAAAATAGTTGTATATATTGTTGTATACGTAGATGATCTTTTGATAACAAGGAACAAAGAAAACTACATTTCATCCATAAAGAAGGAATTGAAGAAATGTTTTGAAATGATTGATTTGGGCTATGTTCATTACTATCTTGGTATTGAAGTAACTCAACATCCGAAGTCCATATTCCTTTCTCAAAAGAAGTACATTGGAGATATGTTGAACAGGTTT
>APFE030707325.1:83545-111929 GCA_000404065.3 Pinus taeda | reverse complement strand
CAGAGGCTCACATACTTTATCTGTCAAGGCTCCATAATGCCCCTTCATTTGTGAACGTAGTTGTGTTTGTTTTAGCATGCACCCCAGGAGGAGAAACGATTATAGGATGTCCTACAGGAATCCTATAGCAGCTGATCCGACTGGAGCACATACCATGGAGACACCAGCAGCTCACATCAAATGAAGCCGGTGCATGCAGCATTCACCACCAGAGAGGTGGGTCTCGAGGTCTTGTATCCAGCATCAGCCACATGACATGGAGACACCAGCAGATCACATCAAATGAAGCCGGTGCATGCAGCATTCACCACCAGAGAGGCAGGTCTCGAGGTCTTGTATCCAGCATCAGCCAGTGAAAGAGGAGCTCGAGCACCCATGCACAAAGCAGCAGCAAGCAAATCCAGCATTCCACGTCCCGAAGCCTGCAAAACACGTCCACGGCCGCACAGGTAAGTGCCTAACCTTATTCGTCTAATTGCATGAACTATACTCTAAAATTTGCATGACTGTGAAAATGGGCGGATTGAACAAGTTTGGTGGCCAGTCAACTAGCCACACACAGCCAGTCAGATGGCCTCATAGGATCCGAATGAGCTTGGTTATGCCAAAAAGACGGGCATTTGACACGTGGGAAGTGTCCAGTTGGGGAGAATTGACAGTGTGACAGAAATGGCGGCAGTAAATGCAGAAGGAAGGATTCAGCGGTCAGAGACACGCCGAGGAATAATGGCTGTGATGTCGGCCAATGGATCGGCCTAGACAGCTCACCCCCGCGCCATGAATTCCACAGCAGTTCAAATTTGCCGGTCGAAGAACTCACGGTAAACTGCTGTCATTCGTACTTGCAACCGTTTTTGCAGCCGAGTACGCATCCTCCTCCTCTGCAAGTTGTTAGCCCAAGCTTCTAGGTCTGTTCCAATGTCCTTCTGCAGCTCAGACTCGTCCAGAACCACCGTGACATCGTCCAAAAGCCGGAAAAGCTTTCTACAGGAAGGTATGCTACAAGAAACTCGGCATTACAAAGAAGCTTGGACTATTCACATCGAGGGTGGCAATTCTCGGAGAGGTAGGCTCGAACACACCATTCCCATGAAAAATAGTTCAAAAGGTGGTGAATTCGATGTGCTGGGGTAGAAAAAATTTAAAAGAAAATCTGTCTGTGAATCCAAAATCCGTTTACTTATGGTTGCATGAAATTGTCTTCGTGGTTTGCATCCAAGATTTTCTCCATGATTCCTGAGTTAAATTCCTCCTGTAGAAAAGTTGAGACACTGTCAAGGCTAATCGGTGGAAAAAAAAATTGTGAATTTTACATGATTATGTGTATGTTGGAAACATAGCTCTGGACTTTGTTTAGAGAAATTCCGAGTCGTCCTTCTGTACACGAGCAGTCAAGTTTCAAAACCAAGGAATTAACACGAAGAGGCCTGTAGATACCGTTTTCCACATTCTGAGAAGGAAACACACCTAGAATTCCCTTTCTGCTCAAAGCGCAAGCAAAAACATAGTATTTTTCACCATGCCAGGAGGGTTTATCAGAAAGGAACCGTCATACTCCAAGAAACTACGAGAAACTCCTGAGGTGGTAGACTTATTTTCCCATGCACACTGGATGACATTCTGTGACAAACTTCAAGGTCACGATGATGAAATCACAAAGGAATTCCTAAGGTCCCTAAAGCCGAAATCAAAGACACTAGCCACTATCAACTTCAGAGGATTGACCCTAAGACTCACCCCACAGCTCATTAGTAGAGTTACTGATCTACCGATGGGGGTACCTTGGGATAAAGAAGAGAGGAAATTGGGCCAAAAGGCTAAAAAGGAGTTCTTCTTGCCAGAGGAACAGTTTTCAGAGGATAAGAATGGGGTCTGAAGAACCAGCCTACAGCCATTTTGGAGCGAAGTCAACCTCCAAATTATGAAGTATATTACCTATGAAGGGTGGTTCAGCATCGTATATAGTTATCATTTCCATTTGCTAACTGAACTCAGGCACCAAATGGATCAGCCCACAGAACAAAAATTGAGCATTCCCTACTTCCTCCTGCAATCCTTGATTGAGTGTGCCACAAAGCTGAGGGAAGGGACACCAAACTAGCTAGCCCATCATGGGCTTATCAAGCTCCTCATGGAAGATGCACTCCATACCTACACTATCCCTCTCTTTTGGGAAATTTTTCGAAATATGTCTAAGGATGATGACATCCGAATTTTGGCCGAGGAGCTCACCTCCTCCAGCAGCGAGCAGAAGGAGCACACTGAGGCAGAAAAGAAAGCTAAAGGTCAAGAAACCCTGCGCAAACCACTGAAGAAAGAATAGAAAGAGACACGAGAGAAAGGCCAAGCTGTTGAGCCCAAAACAGTGGGTGGTAAAATGACACAAAAGCCTAGGGAGAAAAGACTGCAGAGCAGGGCAGAAAGGACTGATAAAGTCCAAGCAAGTGAAGGCACACCTAAGGCAGCCATAACCAAGCTAAAGGAAAAAGCACCCCCAGCCAAGTAGGCTAAAACAATGCCAACTGGTTCTACAGGAAGCCAGAAGGCCATTTCTACAGGAAGTCCAAAAATTGCTTCTACAGGAAGCCAGAAACCATCCACTACAGGACTTTCTACAAGAAGTCTGGGGAAAGGGCAGCAGAAGGAGAAATCGCCTAAGATTTTAGCTAGAGAGGTAGCAGCTATTCTAGCCACCCTAAGCACATCTCCCAAGCAGAAGGAAAAGTGAAAGAGGGAGCCTCCCCTGTATTTTAATGCAAGAAGAAGTGTGAGGATTAAGACTGGCAGACCCCAGCCTCCGTCAAAAGAGCCAATCACAATTGTAGACACCCCTACCACACAAAAGGAGAGGTCCCGCTCCAAGGCATCCATCACTTATGAGCAGGAAAGCCCGAAGACATCCACATGGAAGGAAAGGATGGAGAAATTAAACTCGGAGGCCTCTCTACAGGATGTCGATGCTGCTCTACAGGAAACATTGGCTAGGCTGAAAGAGACTGAATAGATGGAGGAAAGAGCAGCCAAGTCATCATAGGAGGAAGAGGAGGCTGATACCATTATGGAACCAAGCCTCCAGCCCAGCCTGGGCTCTTATTATAACTTCTTAGAGGCCGGGAAAATCATTCCTCAAAAATTCACAGTGCCACTTTTCCTAGCACTAGAGTAAGAAAGAGTACGGACCCACACATGGATGAAGATCGCTAAATCCAAGCGGGTGGCAGATATAGGCCCTCTGGAGGAAAAGCTCAAGGAGACCCAAAGAGAGTTGGCAAGCGTACAGCATGTGGAGAGCTCCCAATAGGCCAAGCTACGAGAAGAGAATGAGTTGCTTAAACAGCAGCTACAGCTCCAAGGACAGAGGAAAGAAGAGGCTACGGCAGCCAAGGACACCATAGAAGAGCCTCACGGAAATGAGGGAATGCAAGCCGATCTTGAGGAACTAAACCGACAACTACAAGAAATGGAATTGCAAGCAGGCCTAGAGATACAATCTCTAAAACAACAAATACAAGAAAAGGAGGCACAATTGGCCTGCATGGCCAGTTAGGCAATGGAAGCTCTGCAATGTAGGCAGCTAGCCAAATCCTATGGCCTATACCTCAGGGATCAGTGGCTGCAATTCCAAATCAACACGTTGGCACAGAGGGGTATCACTCAAATCCAAAACCCCCAACAGTTCATGGATTTATGTAACAACATTTCCTCAGAAGACAAGGCCAAGCTATCAGAGTTCTACCTCCATAATTTGGCCCTTCCAAACATAACCTCGTGGGACCCCAACACAGTAGTAGGGGACATCTAGCTGATGGCAATGACCTCATGGCTAAACCACGAAGAAAAGAGAGTGGCAGAGGTCAGAAATGTCATGGACCGAGAACTACAGGAACCACTGCTGATTAGAGCAGAGCCAGGGGACCCCACAGCATTGATATCTGCCCACCAGCACCTCGCAACCAACTCTCAGGCCCTGTTAGAGTACATGGATCGGTAGACTCAGGCCATAGAACACTTTGAGGATATGGAGTGACTATTAGGGGACAACTGTGTTCATGCTTGCACCCGTAGGTGGAACACATTGTCCCACAGCCTCAAAATCGGGGAATACCACACTCCAACTAGAATGAGGGAGGCCTTGGCACTTGTGCCTCTCTACAAAAAGTCTATGTAGAATCTCCAGGCCAGCTGGATAGGCCTCAAGTTAAGTCCACCTTTGCTTTTGGGGTTGTTAGAAGGAGGCACAGAAGAAGAAGAGCATAAGCAGTGGGAAGAGGTGGAAAGGAAGGTCGGATTCCATGACAGTGAAGAAGATATTACTTTAGAAGCCTGGGATGTGAGGGAGGTGATCAAAGCAATTAAGGACGAGGAGCTGGACTAGTTGCTCAGAGGATGAGAAACCCATTTAGCAGGGGGGTGATGATGAGCCCCAAATTGGGTAACTTATTGGGCTCATTTTTCCTAATTATCCATGTTTAGTCCTTGTTCAATCCTCCATTTTTCATAGCTTATGCATTATTTTTTAGTATGTTTATGTCATTTGTACGAATAAGGGTGTTCACTCTTCCTAGGTGGCTAACATGTGCTTATTTCATGTTTTTTTGACACATGTTGGAGCAAAACCGAGCAATCATGGGCTAGATGACAGCCAAGCTTGAGGTGAGGATTCGTAGGGGGGTTGTCTATGACATTAAATAGCCCTTCCTCGGGATCTCCACCCCCAACTCCGAGCTCAAAGGCCACCAAAAATGGATCTTGAAGGCAGCCAAGCAGATTTTGGAAAAGGGACTGTCTACTAACAGTTGTACAGCCAAGTCCCCCAGATTTAGGAGGTCTACTAGGGCCCTCGTGGTGTATAAATGATAAGCCCTCAGCCTTCGTAAGGGACTTTGGAAACCATTGCATTTTTTTTTCACTATAGTGTTGTCACCTTCAGCTTGTTTTCTTGTAGCCATTTTGGCATAACTTTTGACTGATGACTATTTTTTGTTAATGATAAGCAGTCCTATTTTATATCAACTCTGAGTTTTCTATAGGAGCCATAGCTCTCAGGGTTGGGCCCAACCTGAGAGCCTAGGGCCTCCTTTATGTACTATTATCTTTCCTTTATGCATCGTTGTTTTCCTTTTATGCATTTGCAAACGTATTTCTGTTAGGCAGATTAAGTTGTCTTGATTAACTAGGTCACTATTTATGAATAGAATTGCTTTAGATGTTTAGAATAGATTGGTAGGATAATAACAGGGGAAAAAGCTCCAGAAAAGGGCCAACAAACACTTTTGGTTTCACCTCTTCCTTATTGGATCAGGGGCTAGAATTGAAGTAACCGTGCTGTCCCAAACAAAAACACTAGTTTGCTTTGCCATGCAATCATTAGTGTGCTGTTTTCATTTGCAGAAGTTGGTTATGTGTTCAGATCTCTGAAATGTCTCATTGCATAGTTGATATATATGGTTCTCTTTCAAATAAAGCTGTTGTTCATTCACTTTATTGTTAGTTAGATTAGATTAGCTAGGACTTTGATTACTTGCAAGACTTTATTGGTTCAGTTGAAAGTACACAGTGCAGAGCATCTCCATCACTCTTTCATCCACCTAAGCTTCATCAGAGCCATCTATTCCATCTCCTAGCTAGGTCCCTCGTCTCACATTTGTCCTCTTGCCCACGTAACCCTACCCTTTTTGTGCAACCATTACTTCAGCCTTCTTTGAGCCAATTCAGCCATCTACACCTTCTCACCACTCCATCCACCAGTCCCTGAGCCACTTCAGACCCCTATCCTACCTCCATATTCATTCATGCATCTTCCCTCACTCACCCATCCTCCAAAATCCCATTTTTAAACATCCTGTAGAAATTTCTGAACATCCTGTAGAAATTCCTGAACATCCTGTAGAACCCCTGCAGATTTCCTGTAGAAGCTCACAAATGAGGTTTCTTGATAGCCAAACTTTGTGAAACTCTCTAAAAGGGTGTTATGGACTCCTTAGACCCTCTCTGAACCTTCCCTACCTCTTCCAAGAATTTCTCCCCATTGATCGACCCCTGCACAGTCAAGAACAATGAAAGCATATGCATGATGAAACTGACGACTTAATCAAAAATACAAAAAGATGTTTTCTTCAGATAGAGGTAGTTTAGACACACGTATTTTACCTTCATAGAAGTAGTGGCATCTCTTTCAGTAGTTTGCATTCTCTTCTTTGCATCAGTAGGACTAGCTGGTAGAATTAGGGTTTGCGCTTTCCTTCAGTTTTCAATCTCTTTTTGCAAATAGATTAGCTTCCTTCGAGTTAGCTTTCATCCATCAATTAAAAAGCTTCTTCTAAGAGCTCATAGAAGTTGGCTTAAGATCCTAGTGGACTTGTGCTAGCTGACCAAGTGACAGCTGCGACAAGAGCTAGTACTTGTGCATATAGCACCGTCGCTTCCAAGTTTGTTACGAACTACCGGGTTGATAAAATTAAAGAAGGGAGTCCCAGGAGTTGCAGCATTATTGCTACAATACTGGGGCCCACCACCTGTGCACACTTAAAGCATGCTATTTCTGACTGCATATGACTACTTTGAGGTTTGTCATGGATAAATTAGGGGTCCTATTCTCTATTATTATAAAAAAATATGAAACAAATATATTTCAAAAAAACAACCTCAATGGACCATGTGGGCCCTTACATGAAAGCCACCTTCCTCACCACTTTGTATCCACAAAATATCATGTGAGCTTCAACCATGCCACTTAACGTTATGTCATGCTAATATGCCTATATGGAGAGAAAATGGATGTCATGCTAATATGATACAAAACTAAAACCTCGAATTCACCTCCCTCTCACCTACTTCACTCCTATTCCACTTGATGCCTTAGCTAGCTCCCCTCACACGGACCATAAAAACAGACTTAGGGAAGCAATTGGAAATCATAGGGGGGCATAAAACAGACTTAAAGAAGCAATTGAAGTCACCAAACCCTTGTACAATTGATAAACACATTCAATAAGGGGGTGATTCGGAACCAAATTAGAAGTGAGAAAAATCCTTTGTCTCAGACACATTGCTAATAGAATTTAAAGTCATTCTCTACCAGGAGCTGCCATAGTTTTCACTCTCCTAGCCCAAGCCTTCAAACACCTTCTATTATGCTATCATCAAGCAAAGAAAGTTGCACAAAGATCCACAATATATAAAATTCACACAACGAGGATCGTTATCAACAACCATAAAGAGAAGAAACATGATACCAACAACTGAAAATGTAAGTGGAGGCCACCCTGAGCTAATAATGGCGCAATTTTACTTTTCTACATTTTAAGGGATTACATTTTTCTTCATTACAAGAATTTCATTGTATATACTCACTACAGTAAGTGTACCTAGGGTTCAGGATCTTGCTCCCATTTCTTTTGACACACGCATTTCACCACCTCCCCTAGCTTGCATCTTGTAGATGTTGCTTCCTCCAACGTAGTTTTAGGTCCTAGTTTCATTTCTTTTGAGACACTAGCACATTTTAGAAATAAAATTATCTAAATGAACTGTAAATTGTGTGCTCTCCCAAAGCTACTTTTGTGTGTGTGCCCTGTCAAAGTTGTCTTTGACTGTAAATTTTGTGTGTCTTGTATGCTTCTAACTGCTTGTCAAATCTACTATTTCCTACAATCAAAAGAAATCTATAGGTCGATTCCACTTTCAGGTAGTCTCTCAGACTTGCCCTCCATTTCATTCTCAGATGCATAAGTGTCCATTTCTAAAGATAGGCTCAAATTTACACAAATTCAAACCCAAACATCATAAGGGCTTCCCTCTGCAGTAGAGGTTAGGATCATAAGGGCTTCCCTTTCAGGCATGCTGAAGTGCTCACCCACCCAAGCTCGCTCGTCCAATCTCTGGAGTCATTCTTCTAGCTACTCAATCTAGCAGTTCCGATGATCCCACAAGTGATTCCATAGTAAATTACACATTTACCAAAGGCTTCTCTCTCATGGCAGAAGGAATTAAAGCATAGTCAAGATAGTCCAGTCGAAGGAACGAATAAGCTTTTTATAAATAGTAAGGTTTCCTCTATGTGGTCCTTACTTGCTCCCTGGTATGGGTGTTGATCTTTCCAAGACTCTAGGGACTTATGCTGGAAGTTGTTACCAATGGATTTTCCACAGACTCATGAAAGTAACCAACAAGCTATACAAAAAACTAATGTTGGAAGCCCTAGTTCTGGGATGTCGACAAATAAACGTGATATGCCAATTTTACTGGGTTTCTCCTCTCCAAGGAAGAACTATCTTTACTTACATTTCCCAGCACACAAGTGCACACTATGGGGATGGCAGGTGGCAACAGAGCCACCTCCTCTAGACACGCGACAACAAGTTCTTATGACATGGAAACAAGTTTCTATAATAATGAAGGATATTTGTTGACCCGTAGGTAACCTGGTTAAGAGTACATATGGTATGTAACCCGATGGCTGTAGCATTTAATACCCATGAACTAAGGCTAGCATTAGTTTATTGTTGCCAAATACAGATGAAACATATAAGCTATTATCCTTGGTTATAGCCGATATAGATGAAACATATGAGTTATTATCCTTGGTTATAGGCTCCCCACCTCGATAAGAAGCCAAATAAGATGACGAATGATTTTATTGGTCCCCAAAAATTAATACACAAATTTGATAGGCTACAATGCTCTTGGTAAATTTGAATATTCGGAAGGGGGGCATTGGGACTACACTTAATTGAAAGGACTTGGGTCACTACCCACATTATTCTCTGATAAGTTGTTTCTAACATTTTGGGTGTTGGTAACTGAGTGTTGTAGGTCCTAATCGGGCAACCAATTTTTTATATGCACTCATCTGATTCTTTCCCCTTTCGGACTGTGATCTGACGATGATGAACCTCGATTGTTGGTATGTTGGTATAATGTTGCGTGGGTTATTACATTGTGCCTGATGACTGGGGATCCCTAGACATTCCTGCTGCAATTTTCTGCAAGATACACCTGTTAATTGACCTACCACCCTGACGTGCTTTTATGATTGTGTTTAATCCTCTATTTTTGCAACCCCTACATTTTCTATTGCATGGTGTCTATTACGAATCCTTTTGAGTCAGACAGATCGGCACATGAGGATTTCATTCGTGCCATGCTCGGTTGAATCGAATCATCAATTATTTTTTGGGTCGAAGTTGGATGGTGGCCCTTTATGCAATAATACTTGGCACTCGTTGGGTGCCCCGATGGACTTGCCAGGTGGTGGACATGCAATCCCCAGTTCACATGGGGAGATACACAACGGCAGACGAATACGATCTTGGAAACAACATTGATCTATCAAAATCTCCACTCTGGCACCTGTTCTCTATTTTGGCCATGATGTTCTGATAGACTGGGTTAACAGTCTACAGAATAGGGCGCTTGTTGGTAAATGGTATTTTACTGAATTGGGTGAAGTTGAGATGAGGCATTGGGTTGAAACAAAATGGAAGTCTCTTCTGGGTTATATGTCGTCAGTGGTGTGTTTGATGAATGAATGGTATAGTTTCCATTTCCTCAGCCAGGACAATTTATTCAAAATCAAGGCACTCCCATGGATTTAAGGAAGGGTTTTTTTGGCTCTGCATTCTTAGTATGTTGGATCTAATCCCCTTAAGGAGACACCTAAAAATAAGCTGATATGGGTTAAATTTCTTGGCTTGCCGATCAAATTCTAGACTTGGCAAGTATTCATGGACATAGGCAATGTGATTGGAAAGTTTCTTTAGTCAACCCACAGTGTTTGTGAGCACAGGATAAAAGAATTGCTTGGATCCTGATTAAGAAGGAATATAGTGGAGGCTTCCTGGATCACATCAAATTTCAATGGGAGGGCACACATCTGATCCAAGGTGGTACTTTTAGGGTGTTCCCTTCCGTTGTCTCATATGCCATCACATGGGGCATCTTATGCCTTAGTGTCCATGCTGGATGGGCGGACAACGTATGACACTAAGTTAGAATTTATTTGGTGTGAGAGATAAGGTTGGTGGATGTTCTACAAAACCAGTGACTGGCCATGGGGTGACAAATCATCCGAGTGGTGCACATCACCCATCAAGTAAATCATCTTATTCTATTCCTTTCCCATCCTCTGATATACATCATGTGAATTGTGTTGATTCCACTCCTATTAAGTGTAGTGCCCCTTAGTGTAAAGTAACTATTTAGGTTACTTATACTACTAAAGTGACTCGGTAAACCATGGGATATGTGGAAAGCCCAGTGGGAAATTTAAATGTTTTAAGTTATTTTAATTTTATTTAAAATTTGGGTATGGCAAGCCATGGAATTTATGGGGAAAGACACTGAGTAAAAATTTTTCACTTATCATATAGTTAGGACAGTTACTCCTTTCCCTAGAGATAAATTATCTCAGATGGGAAAGAAGCAGGGGAGGGGAGTATGAGAGAAGTCTCGAGGCAACAACAAGAAAGGGAGATAGAAAGAGACGAAACTCTCTAGAAGGATGTTGCAGAGAGTGGAAGGACGCTTCCAGTAGATAGAATTCTTGACCTGGTTGGTCGATGGAACTTTATCTAAAGCCCTAGTGCTCAAAGTAAGGGCCCTAGACAATAGCTGGTGGGGACTAGGTGGTTCTAGGGTGAACCTGTGAAGGTTCCTGATCTGAATTATTTTGGAAGTGGAAAATTGGCTCGGGGGGAGAACTGGTGGTTGTTGTTCTCATTGGTTGGGAGGAGTGATCTTCTCCTTTGTAAATTTCTTGGCAGCCTGACAATAAAAAGATCAGTACTTCTAATTCTATAAATTATAGTACATAGAATACTATTTGAATCCATTACAATAAGTTTTATTGTAAGTCTCTATATACTAGTTATAAAAAAAATGATATGTTTGTCATGTAAAGAGTTTATGACTTGCGGTTGACTTGAGAATGTAAAGAAAAAAAGGGAAATCAGTAAATTTTGTAGAAGTTTGTTTTACATGTGTTGATCAGCTATGTGTAATTATGAAATATTCCAAGAAACTATACAAACTGTGTGGTGTTAGATAAGTCTTCAGAGATAAAATCAATTTTATAGACTAGAAGAAATGACTTACATCTATTTACTAAATTTAGATTATTGTTTGTTAATCTCAATTCCTTAAATAAAAAAAAAAGGAAATAGTAACAGAGAAGTTAGGGAGGACTCTGCTTAAGATTGGGTTAGATTTTGGGTCTAGTCGACATAGTCAGCAACCGAGACCCGTCACTAAATCATCTGATAGTTATGGGAAGTCTAAATCTTCAGATAGTTATGGGAAGTCAAAAAAGGGAAATACAAATTCATTAATAACAAAAAACGAATGGTGAGTTCAAGAAATATTTTAGAATTGAACTTTAACAGTCTTTGTTTTTTGAAAGAAGAAAGTGGTATAGAAGTATGTAAATATATACATTCACCCGATAGACTCAAAGCAATACTAATTTTTAATAGGGTCACATAAACTATGTGATACAAACAGAACTGTAATCAAATCCTCAGAAGAGGAAACCCTTTGCAGGAAACAAACTCAATAATACCAAAGTACATATTTATATGCACGGTAACAAATTTTAATAAAACAACACATATATAACTCTTGAGGAGATGATGGGCCTAAAAGAAATTTCAGCAATCATCCTCAGCGATGACTGTTCATTAACCATATATAATACTAAAGCGGAATTTTGAAGTACAACATTGGTTTAGTGATGTGTACATTGGAAATTTGATCTTGGCAAGAACCTGTTAAAAGACATATAACCCCAATGTGAGAAACTATAAGTTAGGTTGAGGCCTTGTGGTCCATCCCTGCAATTAAAAAAACTAAAATTCTAGCAAAAATCTAGAGTGTTTAACCACTCCAAGTTGGAAATAGAAAACCCTAGCCCAAATGTAGGAAAATCTATCCAGCAGCAACCAAGGAATTGTCATCAGTTAGTGAAATAAAAAAATATTAAGACTTTATGGGAAGAGAAAAATAACTTAGTCAACAAAATAACAAGTTCAAACTCTGTCCCTATAACCAAAATAGTGAATAAAAATAATAAAGAGAAACATTATTATTCTACAGAAACTGATGAATATAAATAGTCTGTTACCTAGTTCGTTGGCAGAAATTTGAAGGTTCTCTAGCTGAAGCCGAGGATATATTGACTTGTCTAAACCCTATTCGGGATTACCTAGGTGCCAAAGTTCAAAGAGAATAAGATTAAAACGAAAGTGACCATAAATAAAAAGGTTAAAAGGATTTCTTATAAAATATTGACTATGTAAAAGAATGAAGGGAACCTGTGGTAGAATTCACTAGCTGTGACCTGGGAAATAAAGTGAACGAGTGTGAAGATCCATTGTTGCTCTGTTGTGGCAGAGAATTCAGTTATCAAACAAAGAATGATGCAGGGTTGTAGTGGAGAAGGTTGTAGAGCTCGCTTGGAAGGCGAGGAAGTGAGAATGAGGGTGATATGACACGACAGGGAGGGGTATCTCTCCGTAACTCCCTAATGATGCTAGCTACCGTCGATTCCTTCCCTTAGTCCTACAAATCGTTGATCTAGCGACACATCAATAGCACAAAACTCGATGACGTGACTACTACCATGTATTCCAAGTGGTAGCCTTTAGAGTTTTTGGGAGAGGGACCATGGGTATTATCATGGAGAAATTTCATTGTTACCAAAGGTAAAGGTGTAACGATCCTGTATATTGAAGCTATAATTAAATATGATTACAAACATTTGATTATAAATATGTATATTTTATGGTGCAAATGTAAGAATATTTTGAAATTTGTTTGTAAGGCATGAAAATGGTTAAGTTTGGCATGCTTTTTAGAGATATGCATGTGTACATGGTGGAGTAAATGACTCATGGTAGGGGATGAGGTTGAATCTTAATAAACACAAGCAAGGGGATAAATTTAGGAAGGTTGGCAATGTGGGTCAATGAGCATTGGGCTATCTAACTTGCTTTGACATACATTTGTCTTTTGGATTGAAATATTTTTTATGAACACAAGCAAGTGGCAATTATTTGATTTGAGACATTGCAATGTGGTAGAAGCCTCTCAAAAGTTATGAAAGCACCCCTTTGGCTCAATAATCACAACTAAATGGAATTTATTCTATTAAAGTCACTTGAGACTTAGACATAGCCCCATCTTCAATAAGCAACCCCCTTAAGAAGGAAATTCAATCCATGAAGGGTGAATATGTCATGTGGAAATAATTGAACATATGTGGGGGAATAATACCACATTATACTCATGTCCATTATCTCTATCACCCACCTCCTCCTCTAGGGATGGGGCCAGATAATCTTGCCTTTATCACTTCTGATGACTAATTATGGTAGCTTGTGTCTTGTTAGTTCTTTTTTTTTTTTGGCATGTAAGGCCTATTAGGCTATGGGTCTCCCAGGTGGGTATTTTTCGTTTTGTATATACCATGGTAATAACATTGGTCAACAAACTTGGTTGGGGTGAGGCCACATGAATTTTGACACCCTTGTACATACTTTTTGATTAATGAAAAATATTTGACTTGCAAAACAAATAATACGTTGTACTCACACACAATGCAATAAGGAAGCCCCCATCGATGTTATGCACTACTTTAAATGGCTTTAGTAGCCTTGGATGGCTCTAAAAATCATATTTGAATGTATATGATGTTAACTAAGTCAACCAATAAAACATGCCTTCGACAATGGTAACTAGACTTACACTCCATTTACTGCATTAAACAATCAAGTGAGGCTTTAATAATTGTAACCAAACATACAAGTCATTGATCAAGTTAACCAACCTAACACACCTTTAATAGTGATAACCAAAATGTACATGTTACTAATCAAGTGACCATTATGTCATGCCTCTAACATGTGCAATTGAACATAAATGTTGTTGATGGGGTTGACCTATCTAACATACCTCCCACAATTTTAGTCAAACATGCATGTTGATCCAATTAATCTCCTAGATAATGTTAATCAAAAGTACATGTTAATATCCAACCTAACATGTCACTAATAGTGACAATGGAATGTGCATGTAAATGACTAAGATAATTGACTTGATATGTTCTTCACTAAGATGATTAACACATAAATCACTAAGCTAACCAAGTTGACAAACCATTGGTTTTGTCATTGAACTGGCATGCCTTTAATAGACACAACTAAATGTACATGATGTTAAACCAATAAACCATCATAACATGCCTTTAACAGTAGTAACAAAGTGTGCAAGTTGTGGATTGGGAAAACCAAACTAATATACCTATGATAATCATAATTGACCATACATGTTTGTTGTGATCAACCCTTCAAGTTTTCCATTGCTTCTTTACAAAATTAAGCATGCCATGCAAATCTCAAAGTAACTTTGATACATATACAAATTAAGTTTGTATTTACTTGTTCGATTTGTTTTAAAGTGTTTCCTCTTTAAAGGTCACAGGTTTGGATCCAAAGGAAATTAAGGTATGTACACCTCCATAGATTAAATAGTTAAAGAATTGAATGGAGGGCATCCCTTGTGTCACAAACAAGGGGGTCTCATATGTCAACTTGGCAGCTACCTGCATTATAACTTAATATTAAATAATATTCTTATTTTTCCTATTAATATGCATGCTTCTAATATTTAATATATTGTTAAGGAGATTACCCCTCGACTAATTACATCACCAGGAGATTACATCACTAGAGCTTGAAGTACCTCCCAAGATACACAAAAATCAACATCGCATACTTCCAAATGAAAATTCTACCTATCATGGTTTTGGATGTCATCTCCCCTTGAATGTTTGCAATTTATGTAAGATGCACTGACCAAACCTCAGATGCAGACGTTAGGTGGCTTGCACGAGTCTTTAATCCCATTGGCACCAACACTAACCACAACTCCATTGTCAAAGATAAAATCATTTTCCTTCGAGTTGAATTTTGGTTTTCAAGCTAAAGCAGAGGAGAGGTTGTGCACCCTGTTAAGAAGTCTAGAGCTACAACTAAATCTAAAGGTAGCCATTAATTTTTCTCAGGAGAAGAATAAGAAGACTAACAAGTGTCTCATTCCTTATACACCACACCAACATGCACACATCCATCTAGCCCTCTTTAGTGTTTCAATGGTTATTGGTAGAATTTAATGTTTATAAATTATTGTTAGCATTAGTTTCAAATCTTGGAAATACTAATCAAATAAATGCATGGAACAAAGATATTGTATGAATAATATCAATGATATGGTTTGTATTCCTTGGGAAGCGGCCAAATAATACCATCAAATATCTTATTAGTCCTCAAAGTTAAATTGATAAATTTGTCGGTTGAGAACACACTGAGAACAATGGTCATTTTATGAACATGGTAAAGTTCATAAAAACTTTGGATTAATATGACAAGTATTAATGCTAACTAATACAATCGATTACTATAGGCCCATGTCATAGACGACAAGGACTAATAAGAAAAATACTCTCATCTTCATATCTCATATATTAAAGTCTAAACTCTAAAGAGAGACTATGAACTACAATGAATTAACAAACTCTCAATGAATTTCTTGCTCTGTTGAAATATTTTGAATTTTTTAATTACTTATATATATGGTTGATGTTATTTCTTGTCTAGAGGTAGTGCATTTTGAGTGCACTTTAAAGATGTCGTTTAAAAAAATCTCTAGTGTTCCTGAGGGTTTTCGAGGAATCCCTAGTGAGGGATGTTACATGTAGCAACTCTTTAACACTTTCTCTATCCCACTTGCATAATTTGCTGCTATGTTTCAACATGCTTTGTTTGTTTGATGTTGTGGAAAATCTAATAGATCCTTTTCAATAGCATCTTCAATATAAGTGTGGATGCAACCTCAACTATGAGTGACAATGATGAGTCATGAAGATAGGGTCAGTTTTGAGACTCTCCTTTGAAGGATCTAGCTCTGGGCATATGTCATTTATTGGGCTTCACTCATTAGCTTTGAACACTGTTACTCTTCCATCATGGGGTTTAAGAACATAACCTTTGAATGTAGTTGGTAAAGTTTCTTTAATTAATTATCACATCAATAGCCCAGAAAATAGATTTTTGGAGCTCTTCACGATGAGTATAGCAGGGAAAATAGTTTTTCAAGGCTCTGCATGGTGAGTCCACTCTAAGGGTTCCTCTGGTGTGGAGACGGTAAGGCCATGGGTCTTTGTCAAATCTCTAATAAATCAAGAGACTCCCAAAACTCCATCCTTGTGCAAGTCTTAGCTGAACAGATGTGGGACCAATAATTCCTATTGCTATAAACCCTCCTTACCCAACAATAGCACGCCTAACAACAACTAAAAATATGGTTTTTTTTTTTTAGTATTATTGTGCATCGATTCATATTTACTTTATGGCAGGTCTTAAATGTCCATTGTGGAAAGATCTATAGATTGTGATGGATCAACTACTTGAGAGTTGATATCAAGTGAGGTGGTTTTAGTCCAAATGAATAAAATCTTATCATTCATTTGCATACCATTTTTAGAAAAAGGTTTGTTTAATTTTCATCAATTAATAGTTCTTGGTGGTGCATTAAAGGATTGACATTAAGATATATTTTAATGGATTAAATATGTGCATGTGGGCATACATAGCATTCCATCAACTTAGAAGAATAAGTAATGATATTTAAAATTACTAGAACTCTTGGATAAAGAAAGAGTTTGTTAATAGTGAGATAATCTCAAAGAATATTGATACTTCCAAAGTACATATTAAATTTCCATGGTACTTGTTTGAAGAATCTGCATCTCTCAACAATGAGAGTAAGCTACTAAAAATTCAAGAATTTTAACTATCTCTAGAAACATAAAAAGTAACAACCATAATTTGCAATATATATTACAATGGCACAATGATCAACAGGTTCAAAGACTCCCAGTTTCAAATACATTGCATGGCTACAACAACTGGAACCCAATTGAAGGCTCCTTTTCTTATAATCCAAATTCAGAAAAAAGTAATGGACTTACACTACATCATCCATGAATGAGAGTGATAGCTACATGAGATCCCAGAATATGGCACTGCTAATTTATTCTCATCATGAAACATTGGATCGTATTGATCATGCTAACATAGCTAGATTTTTGGAATTTGGTTCCAACTATAATGGGGTTGTTTTAAGATATTTCAAGTGCTTATACAACAGTGAACATCATAACCATGGCACTCAAAATAGTTGCAGCTATTTGCCTCCACTTTATGATGCCGGTGAATAATCTACAACCATTGATTTAAAATATAGTGACATCAATTCACTAAGATATCTGGAGCAAAACGGAAAAAAAATGAGATCAATATAGCCCAAGAAACATGAGCATAAAATGTGAACAAAGTAGTTTAAGATGTAAGAAGCAGAAATAATGATATAACCAATAAATTGAAGATAATAAGCCAAACACTAGGAATAGAGCACTTGTCAACATATAAATTTTTGCACCACCTCATTGTCCACTCTAGGAAAGGTATTTCTTGAAGATATAGAAGCTTCATTTACATCAAAATATGCCTGCCAAATCATGAATACATTTAGATAGACTTACAATTTTTAATCAAATGGTTAGAATATAAAACATCAGTATGAAAACAATGATCAAATGGGAAAAGGGGTAGATTTTAAATGTGTGTAAGAACCAACTCTTTAGTTCAAAAACCTAGATTGTAGTTATACCCTCATCCAAGGTCTTCATGCATAGTTCACTAAAGGTGTATCAAGAGGCTATTAGTCTCTTGGCTATAGATTGGACTATTTTATTTGTAACTCAGAGAAATGGAAAAGTTGTGGAGACAATCCGCATTCTTCTTCTTTCGCTGGGCCATGACAAATGAATAAAGCAAATAGTATCAACCCCTTGGAAAAGGAAATTTGAGAAAAAAAATACCATGAACAAACAAAGAATATAAGGAGTTGAAGGGCTAAAAACATACCACCCATAACAAACCTTTCCATCCAAAGATTATTCTATGTTGGGCCATAACAAAACATTTCAATGGAAAATTCAAATAGCCTACTACTACAAAGGAAATTCAAACCCCAACTTGTTGTTCCACCTTTTATTTTACCCAAAATTACCTCATATTTAAAGGTATAACCATATCTTAAACCAAACAAAATTTTAAAAAAGAAAGATATCCTTTGGAGAAATAGGATCATCAAGCGGAATTGAACCATACATATTTATGAACCTTATTTTATATATTAATACTAGGATGAACCTATTTTTCTATTAGAAAGAGAGAAAATTTCATATACATTAACAAATCCTTATACATTACCCGCATTTGAATGAGTTAACAAAAATTGATGGCACCAGGATAGTGATGATATTATGGTTTTGGTAGAAATATTTTATCCCTTCCTCCAACACCAAGATTCTTCCTTTTTGTTGCAATAAAATCGAAATCCCTAGTGGAGATCATTGCCTTCACAACTACTCCATTTCTACTAGTGTCTTGGGCATAAAATTGAACTCTTTCCCACTAGAGCTATTAGATTCCATGTCATTGAGCTACAGTGATAGGTGAGAGCTATGCATAGCTCACCAAAGGTGTATCAAGAGGCTATTATTCTATTGGCTATAGAATTGGACTCTTTTTATTTGTAACCCAGCGAAATGGAAAAGTTGTGGATACAAGATCCATTCTTCTTCTTTCACTGGGCCATGTAAAATAAATGAAGAAAATAGTATCAAACCCTTAGAGAAGGAAGTCTGAGAACAAAAAATAGCATGAACAAACAAAGAACCCAATGAGCTGAGTCAAGAGGGGTATCCCTTTGTAAACAAGAATCCATATGCTTATTAGAGTTAATATGAAACTTTACTAGAAGTTGAGTATTATTCACATCACCAACCACATCCAATGAAAAGGTACCAACCCCTACAATACAAATGATGTCTCCAAATAAGGTGTAGTCAATACCAATATATCATGTTTTGAATCTATTCTCAAAATTAAATGCCTCGAAATCTGATGCAAAGAGGTCATCATCAACTACAATCATACCAACTAAGTCACACATGTTATTCACTTCTTTATTGGAAGCTTCACCATCATCAACAAGGTCTGTTGTTGGATTCATCAATTCACAAC
Source organism: Pinus taeda (assembly GCA_000404065.3). Lineage (NCBI taxonomy): Eukaryota > Viridiplantae > Streptophyta > Pinopsida > Pinales > Pinaceae > Pinus > Pinus taeda. The sequence continues at coordinate 92,784 of APFE030707325.1, read as the reverse complement.
TCACTTTACAGTCACCATCCACATGTGTCTCGCCACTGAAGTCCCACTGCATAATTGACCTTCCACTAGCTCCTCCAATATTTGGAACTAGTTTAACTAAAAACAACTTGAGATAACTGACTTTGGTTGGTACAAATTAGCAATACCACATGCTTAAATAAACTCTATCTCCTCCAACTCCAATTTACTGAGTAAACCAGGTGACACAAGTCATGTCACAAAAGTTAACTTCATCCAAGTTGTCTATTGATGTGGAAATTCAAATTTTATCAATTTAATCAAGGCAAAATAAAATTGAGAATTTCTTTCTCCATTTTTTAACACTCCCTCTCAGTAAGAAAGGGATTATCAACCACCCCTATCCTGCACCTGTGGAACTCAAACTTTCCTCTTGACAAAGTTTTTTTCAAAATGCCAACATCTTGTTCCTCTATCGGAATGTAGTGTAGCAACATTATCCATCTTTGCACACAATCCTGTAAATGGTGATACTAGATATTTATATGCTTGGATCATTCGTGAAATACAAGATTCTCAGAGAGTTGGATGCAACTCTGATTATCACAGTAGATCACAGTGGGATCCATCATCTGACCAAACAGTTCAACAATTATCTTACTCCTCCATATCGCCTCACATGTTGCTTGACTTGTAGCCATGTATTCTACTTCTTCAAAGCTTAGCACCACATATCTTTGCTTCATGTTTTACTAAGAAACAACTGCAAACCCAACACTGAAAATTCCACCTGATGTACTCTTTCGATCTGATGGACTTTGTGCCCAATTTGCATCTCTAAAGCCACACAACTTCACTCCCTCTACCTATCTATACCATAGTCCAAACTAGGTAGTGCCTCTGAGGTACTGTAAAATATGCTTAACTGCCCTCCAAAATAATTTGGTTGGCCTAACTATAACTTGGCTTAGCTGGTTTACTGCATAGCACATATATGGTCATGTGTTCACAAGATACATGAGTAAGCCCACTAGTTGTTGATAAATGGTAGCATCCACTTCTTCACTTGAAGTGACATCCTCCTTCCTCCAGTTGTTTGCTAGAGGTGTCTCCGTGGGTTTACATCTATCCATGCATAATCTCTGTAGTATCTCATTTGCATACTTGCCTTGAGAGGCAAACAATTCCCTGTAGTCTTCCCATACTTCCAACCAAAGGAAGTACTCCATGAGACCCACATCCTGCATTTCAAATAACCTTGCAAGGTCCTCCTTGGAAGATCTCGTCAACTTCTCATCATTAGTTAGAATCAAATCAACAACATATAAGACAATAATAATAAATTTACCTTCTACCAAGATGTGATTGAGGTTTGCATCCGCTTCAATTTTGGTGAAGCCAAAAATGATTAGATAACTATCAATCTTGGTGTACCAAGCACAGGGTGCTTGTTTGAAATCATACAAAACTCGCTTGAGTCTGCACACATGAGACTCTCGTTCAAATGTCTCAAAATATTATGGTTGCTTGATGTACACCTCTTTCTCAATAACCTTATTGAGAAATGTTTTTTTTACATCCATCTGGTGGATCTTCCACCCCATTTGCATAGCCAAAGCAATAATTGATCTAATTGATGAGTACCTTGCTACAGGAGCAAAAGTATTCTCATAGTCAATTCTTAAATTGATATATTTTTGTCTTAATTGTTAATTGTTTTAAATGGATTTCATCTTAAGTGGCCATTGTCTTAAATATAAAGTTGTCTTAAAATGTTTTTCTCTCAAACTGGTTTTGTCTTAAATATAAAGTTTTGTCTTAAAATAATTTTGTCTTAAACTATTTTTTTCTTAAAATATTTTTGTCTCAAACTATTTTTGTCTTAAACTATTTTTGTCTCAAGCTATTTTTGTCTTAAATATAAAGTTTGTCTTAAAATATTTTTGTCTTAAACTCTTTTGGTCTTAAATATGAAGTTTTGTCTTTAAATATTTTTGTCTCAAATTGTTTTTGTCTTAAAGTTGATATTTAAGACAATTCAATTGATATTAAATTTTAATGTAAAAAACTAAAATAAAAAGTGACTTTTTGAGACAAAACATTTCTTTTGTCTTAAAAAAATGTCTTAAAAGTGCCCTTGGTGTAGTAGTGATGTATCCCCCAATATGAATGCATATGGTATGGTATTTCTCCCTAGTGAATCCCCGTGATATATTTAAACCCTCTACCCTCACCAGCATTAAAAATATAACATGGATATTCCATAAAGATTAAATCAAGGTTTTAGTAAAATGAAAAATGAGAATACTTTCATATATAGAGATGTGAAATTTATATAACACTAGCCTAGATCAATCTTAACTCCAGATCTACCAAGTGTTGAGATAGATCAAATCTCTTTTCACTCCAAAAAAAGTTTGCACTTTAAGAGATTTAATCATTCTTGGTACTTCATAGATCTAGAATTAAGATAAATCGAAATTAATATCCCTAACAATATACAAAATCAATACATTACAATTTTCAATAAACAAAAATATAATTTTAAATTTTTAAATTTTCATTTTCACTTTACATTAATCAATATGTTAATTTAATTACATATTCTTTACTCACAACATCGTATTTAATTAACATGAATATGCTACTTACAACCCAAGTAGTGATTACATCTAATACATAAGCATATTTTCCTATATTAATTATGAATCTTTCATACATGATGTATTTAATCAACATGAATATGATACAACCTAAGTAGTAGTGATTGCATCTAATACATAAGCATATTTTCTTATATTAATTATGAATCTTTCATTTAATTTATTTTTGGACTCTTTAATTTTTCATCTCTTAATTAATTAATATTACCAATAATACATTCATAAATTAAGTACTTAAAATACAATGCCAAGCCTCTCCTTCAATTGTATTAATTAAATATAAAATCACACTTTAAGAATGATGCACATATTTTAAAATTGTTTCTTTAGCTTCCAAGTCACAAAAACATCCACTTCTAATATCCAATGTGGACAATAACATAATCATTTCATAAGACTCAACCCTTAATAAAGCATGGATTAAAACGTCAACAATAGCATAAATATTTTAAAATTGATCCTTTATGTCGAATGACATAAACATACACCCCACCTTCATAGTGTAAAAATTTATTATTCTATGAAATTAATATTAATAGTCAACTATATTATTCCTTATAAATTTATTTAAATGTCAAAAAAATTAAAAATATGAATTCATACTTTCATAATAACAAAAATCATTTAAAATAGGTCATGGTTGATAAGTTTAGGTGGCATTGGATCAAGGTAGCGAGTAATTATGGAAAGAAATATGGAATGGACAGTATTGTTCGGATTAGACCTTTTTTCATGAATTGGACCAACAACGTCATAGTTAGGATCTTTAATCTATAATTTAGTAGATAGTAAAAAACACTTCATATAAAAACATAACTTTTGGGAGATAAAAGCTATGGGATGACTTACGGTAGCAATAATAAAGTTGAGAGATTAGAACAATCTAATTAGTTAAGAACCATCATGTAGGGAAGGGGACACACTCAGGTAGTGCATTATTGTAAGTAGAAAACCAATGATTTTTAACAGTGCACATCAAAATCTCATGAACATTGGGACATAAACGTCCCTCCTCAAGAAAGAATGGTAGACACTTGAAAAATATATACTACAAATAAGAATACCATATGTGTATAGAAATTAGGTTGGGGTCATCAATCTATAAGATCATTCATAGCCCAAGAAACCAACCAACTCACAGTTGAAACTGATCATGTCCCCAAAGATCCCACTTTGTCATGTTTATAGAAGCTAAACTCAAGGCCCAAGGTTAGACATTTCTTATCACTTCTTATAAGAAGGTGTACTCTTACCATGACTCTTATCTGGGATAGAATAATCAAAAGATGTTTTGAAGGACCCTCATTGTGTCATCTATGTCAAAGAAATCAAGAGACAAATGATTATTTATTTATTGATAGTATATTTATAAATCATGTCTATACAAAGGCTGTCATTACCTATAAAAAATAATATTGGAAGGCCTCAAACCTCTTGGAAACTATAGCCTCCTAGAGAGGCTCTCCTTTCCACAACACCATTCTTAATCATGACTAGCCTTTATTGCCAAGATTTGTCCTATGGAACCTTTGGAGAGAGAATAATAGAATAATCTTCAAGAATCAAGTCATACACCTTGAAGCAAGTTGGATTTGGATTCCTATAAATGTTAGAGAAGCGAATCTCTTAACCATTTTGTCCTCCTTGGATTGGGAATCCCCTCTATTTAAATCCTAGATCCACTCCAATATCTCCCTTCTTCCACCATCACCCTCCAGTTATACCCACCTTTCACTATCACTTTTCCCCCTCTCCCTCTTCTTCGTCATATCCCCCCCCCCCACCCACCACATCGCTCTACCCCCTCTCCCTCTTCCCCCTCATCCTAGTATCCCCCCTCTCCCCACTTGGCTTCATCAAATTTAATTTTAATGGAGCCTCTCAGGTCCATTAGGATTTAGAGCGCTATTTAGAGATGTTGTGATCCATCCAATATTCATAATAGTAGGGACTATGGGCACCAACAACAACAACAAAATAGAGTTTTTTCCCTCATGTATGGTCTACAAGTAGTAAAGAACCTAGGATTTCATGAGCTCATAGTGGAAAAGTAACTCCAAATTGGTCATCAACATTATTAAGAATCTACTAAATGTTACAAGAATTGAGAATCTCTCTACCAATTGGACACTAGAAAAATTCCTCTCCAAAATCACGTAATTTCTCCCCTCCACTCTTATCATTCTCTCAACTCACATCAGGTGAGAAGGAAACTGACTACCTAATTAATTTGTGAGCATAGGTTTCTCCCAAGATGATCTCTTCCTCTCTTTTCACTGGTTTGACATCCATACTTCATAGATACTCTCACAATGTCACTCTCTCATCCCCAAAGTAAAGGAAAAAATCATCATCATTAATGGACTTGCTTCCCCAATCAAGGTAAACACACAAGTTAGAGATTTTGATGGGATGGGTATATCGTTGTCACCCAATAAAGGGGGCATGCATGGTTGTCCCTCACCAACAATTATACCTTATTCTCTCATGATAATACATGTAGCCTATGACATGATTTGGCATTCATTGCCAAAACATACCCCTCAATATCATTCCATGGCTCTTAATTTGACCATAATCCTCCCCCTTTGACTCTACATTTGCATTGTTGCCTTAGCGAGTCCACCTTTTGCACTATGAATAATAAAATTCCCCCATTTCAATGTAAATATTGTTGTCTTACTATTTTTTCCTTACTTTATTAAGGGGATGGACCAAGTCCTTTAGACTTGGCCCTCCCCTCCCTCCTCTTCCTCACAACGGTGCCCTTTCCCCTCCTAATTTTGAATCCTTGGCTTAGAGAGATGTTTGTTGACAAATGATGGCTAATTGAGATTATTGAGAGCTCCTCCCATCCATCTAGCAAAGTCTCCCTTGGAAGGAGAGTCTCTCCATGAAAAGAGTTCACTTGTAGGTAGTTGTTCTTCGTTCTCACCTCAATGAGGAAATGATTTTAAGAGTAGTGGGGTTCAGGTAATTCTCTCTACAACTTATTCAAATCTCACGTGCACTTAGTTATGGCTTCATGGTGGTATTCCTTTGCATATTATTGGTTTTTTCCTACTGTATAAGATCTTGGTCAATTGGGGTTAGCAATTTAAAAACTAGTTTTACAGTGGGGCCATCACTTAGCAACAAACTCAAATTTCCTTTTGGTTGACTTCCATTTCTAGCTATATGGCCTTCACAACTTGCTTTCTGGGATTTATTTGTGTGGGAATTCGTTCCATGGGTGCTTCCTTCTCTTTTTATTGCATCCATGTGCTCCTTTCTCTTTCAACCCCTTTTGGTCAGTCTATTGTTGCTCTCATTTCTCCCCTGAATGCACCCAATCTAGCTTCCATCTTCTCTCAGCAGTTTTCTCTTGAGGCATATTTTAGCTCTTGTTCCCTCCCTTACTGAATTTTGTCTCTCTCCTGCTTCTCTAATAATGGTGCATCAAAGGGGACGAAGTCACAAAGGTGTTGCCAACTAGGTGTAAGGAAAATTTTAGTTGCTAATATTCAAAGGTGGGCAAATTTTGCATGTTTTCTCCAAAAAAAAAAAATCAACAATTTTTATTTTTTCTAAAACTGATTTGCCAACATTTTAGAAGATAAAATTATTTTACCTTAAAAATAGCCAAATTTTTACATGGACTATACAAAATCATTAGAAATTTGAAATTTTTTTACAAAAAAAAATCCTAAAAATTATATTTTACATATCATGGAATAATAAAATTCGCCAAAATTTCTTAACTTCAAAATAAATTTCCACCCCTAAATTTTTCCTTGGTCAAATGGAAGAGAGGAGGGTTTGCACTCGCCACTGTGCCCAGAGTGCTGCCACGCAATTTCACACCTAGAATCCTCAAGAAATTCAAAAGCGGAAAAACTGGAAATAAACAATGTAGAAGAAAAATTTCATGTTGATCATGAAGAATTCACAAATGCTAAAGTGATTGCATGGTCATGACTCACATGAATCCAAAATCAGTACCTTTGCATGATTGAATTGTAGTACGTTTATATGATTTAACTGTACTGGAACATTAAATCCTTTCATAGCAAGGTCTTTTTGGAATGTAATGAAGCCAAGAGGGAAATTATGATGCAACCTCATGAAATCCAATCGGAGCACAAGGATATGGGATTAGACCATGGGGACATGGCTCTACTTTTCGCAAGGATCAATGATTTCTTTATAGGGGCAAAGGCCCAGCCTCTTCTCGGGCCCATCTAATCCATTTGTACCTCATCTTGAATTCTTTGTATGGATCTCTATTTGATACTTTTACTTCTACTTTGGGCATTTATATGTTATCAATCTTTTGTGGTGGTCTTGCCACTGTGATTTCTATTTTGTGAGTTGATCTTGATAACATTTTAGACACTATTCTATTAACACATTTATAACTTGTTAGAGTATTTGGGTATATTAACTTTTTGATAAAAGTGTGATGTCTCTATATTAGTCTCTTTTCACTAACAATAATTCAGTTCAATTAACCATATAATCATGTTTTCCAATTAATAAAAACATAATAAATTTACAAGTCATTTAAAATTAACTCACTCTTTCTTTCCAAGTCATATAAACTCTCACCATTAAAATTCACTTTATATAATAAAGTCAATGTTTTATCGATTCTTAATAATGGAAAAGATGCAAACCACAATCCAATTTAGAAACAATAACTTCTTAAAATTATCTTTTAGTACTTACATGAACATTACTCTTAAGATAAAAAAAAATTAAAAAAAAAAAAAAAACAAAACAAAACAAAAAAACGAACAACAACATAATTATTCCATCAAATCAATATAAATCCTATTATATTTTTTTGATATTTTATATATTATGACCATTATGATGCTCGCTATGCTCGCTTAATAACAAGGTCTAGAAGCAAGACCTTTTATCGTTTATCCTATTTTGAAGACATATGAATCCCGTTTATATAAACATATAAGCCAGGTTCAGTATACTGAAAAAAAGCCTTCGAAACGTTTGTTTGTGAAGGTTGGCCAAGTAAAATATTTTATTGTAAGGCGTACGTTACTGATTGAGATAGGATGTTCAGATATTTAGATACGACATTAGTGAAAATTGGTTGGATAGAAAATTTTAACACCTACGTTCGTGATAGAGATGAGATGTTTAGAGATTCAATCTCTTCACACAGTCATCACACTATTTCCTATCATGTGTCCAAATTTTAGCCATAACAATATACTTTTCAAATTCCTCCCAAAAATATCAACGTCATTTAAGTTATAAATGAATTATTCCTATCCATGACATTAAGCGGTAATGGCCAGTTGCATATTTTATTGATTCTATCAAGTTTAGGCATGGTTTACTTGCGCCCGTCTTATCAAGTCCGCTTTCAATGGAAGTCCAAGTCGGCTTTCAATGGAAGTCTTAGGACAAGGATCTCTCTGATCAGAGAGAGACTCGTGAGCTTATTTCGATTGCTGATTATGATAAGAATCTTTTTGATGTTATAGAGACCTGTGAGATTATCTCGATTACTGATTTATTGAATATTCAACAAATTTTTGATGTTATAGAGACCTGTGAGATTATCTCGATTACTGATTTGTTGACCAGTGGGCTTTGAAGGGAAGTCTTAGGACAAGGATCTTTCTGATTATTTCGATGGCTGATTTATTGAACATTTAACAAATTTGTTGAATATTTGAGAATCACATAAATATGAAAACAGTAAAATAGTTACCAACGACCATATCCATCTGATTACCACAGACCAGTCAACAATCGAAATAAAGATTCCTGACGGATACAGCTCGTTTGCGTCACCCTTTTGTTGAATCAATCCCTCTATGTCCATATGTAATTTGATTTTTGGAAAGGACAGAAACTGGATTTTCATGCCGTTGTGAAGGTAATAACACGTATATAATCTCATTTTTCTTGTGACAATGATCCAATCCGAGATTTTCATGCCGTTGTGAAGGTAATAACACGTATATAATCTCATTTTCTTGTGACAATGATCCAATCCGAGAACAGCAGATAAAAGTTGTGTCGTCGGAGACTTTAGATTCTGTTCTGGTGCTGTGATTGGCAATTGGCATAGATCTCGCCTTAAAAAATGACGGTGGTTAGCATAATGCAATATGCTCATTGATATTTAGTTACGTGGTTATTGTTGTGTTGGAAGTTCACGTTGGAGTCCAAGCGGCCTCTTCGCTTTACCGTCTATTTTGATCACTTAATGCCAAGTGGAATAGGTCTAGGTCTTGTTATCTCTCTCTCTCCTGGTCTCAAGGCGACATAAATGGTAAATATTTTAATGTGTTGTTTTTAAATAAAATATTATATAATTTAATGTTATTGAAAGTATTTAAAGTTTTAAAATTGTTTTTGTTTGATTAAGGGTTTATTTTTCTTAAATATAACTAAAAAACAGTTAAAGTTAGTTTGAGATCGGGACCAGGGTTGGAATTAAAACGGCAAAATGCCCGTCACAAGGCATTTTGACCGTATTTCACGTTTAAAAATTTTAAAAAGCCGTTTTTTGTGATGGTCTTCCAAAGTTCTAAAACGTATTTTTTACTGTTCACTTTTTTGCAAAAACGTCATTACTACCCTCTCAAACAACAGTCTTAT
>APFE030707325.1:73424-83535 GCA_000404065.3 Pinus taeda | reverse complement strand
ATATTTGTTTTTATTTAAATAAATTAAATTTATGTTGTTTATATTTAAATAAAATATGTTTATTGGGTTTATTGCCGCATGTATGATATACGTGGGCTTTACATGTAATAAAGGGAGGTCGGCCATGAATAAGCAACCCCCTTAACATGAGGAAGGAAACGTATATATATGAGTGAAGGAAGAGCTCATTTCACTCATCGACTTTGGCTTGAAGAGCTCTTCCCATAAGAGACAAGGGAAGTGCGAACTTACGAGATTTCTCTAGAACCACATCTACAAGCCTCACAGGTATCGTGGAATAGAACTGGACTCAATCTCGTTTGCCAGATTTGTCCCTCTCATTCCAAGTAACAGGTCAAACCGCTGATGGTTGGAAGCTCTGCAACAAAAAGACGCATTGGGTCACTTCACGAGGTAACTTATTAAGGTATAACAATGAACTATCGAGGTTTTATTTGATCTAAGGAAACCCTAATAACATCTGGCTCTGTCAGGTATCCTGTGCATTCCATTGCTCGATAACCTCTATCAGGTAATTTACTCTCTGCTCACGATTTTACTGCTAATTTTTTCCTTCCGATTTGATTTCCGTGTCTAAATCTAGTGCGTCTCTGGTTCGCAGGTATTTCAGGTTGTTGTATTACTATTCGTGTTTCAAGGGAGATTCAAAATGAAAACATTGTCTTACATTAGTTGATGTCAGGTCGGTACTATTTCACGTTGATCCTGAAGATTGTTTTTTCAGACTACACTACAGGCCTCATTACTTGAGGAACAATGCCATTTTAGTGCATAAGTTACGGCTACACTTGTTTTACTGTAGTTTTTGTGGGTAAATGAAAAAATCCGTCATAAACACAATGCTATCAACTTTGGACTGTGGATAAGGGCTTTTGGAGAGTTATATAGATACATAATTTTTAACTTAATGTCTTATATATTTATCTCGTGGTTATACTTTTTTCAATAGTTCGTTGTTTCATACTTCTGAAATTTTTGTTGCGGCTAGGGTTTGATTGTAAATTGTTGGCTTTAAATGATAATTTAAATATATGAAATGGAAAACCATCAAACATTTTACCTTGGACTGATTATATACTTTAAATGAGCAAATTTCAAATGTTCAACACTTTTTATTGAAATCTCCACAATTGAGTTTTTTCAAATTTCGGTTTTACCTTGGACTGATTATATACTTTAAATGAGCAAATTTCAAATGTTCAACGTTTATTGAAACCTCCACAATTGAGTTTTTTCAAATTTCAGTTTTTTCCTTACGATAAATATATGAAAATTTTCAACATAATTATTTATTGAATGGTAATTTTTTAATCAAAACTTTATTAGTGAAGGGTTAATTTATCATGAGAACATCACTCTTGAGGGCAAAATTTTTAATATAAACGTTCTTGACGGAAGCATAAGGACCCAAAACGTCAAAATAAAAATTGTATGGCGGGTAAGAGAAAATCCCAAAATTCCTACCCTGATCGTGACCCATAGTATTTGTGTAAGAAGAAAGCCTGCCTTTTTATAAAACAATCAATAAAATAATTTAGAGATTTGATTTTTTATTTTTTTGGAACAATACCAATGAATCCAAACCCTGAATTCATAAAATAACAGACTAATAATATAAATAAAGTTATAATAAATTTGGCCAATATATTAAATATATATAAACAATATTTAAGTTTTAAATAATTTTATAAACATATATATACATAATAATGATATATATAATTATGCACTAATAATTTTATTACACTATATTAACAATCATTTTAAATTTTATCTATTTTGTTTTGGCGTGGGCTTTCAGGCTATGAATCAAATTGTTAACCATCATAATTTTATTTATTTAGCTTTGTTTAACATTATCCATAATAATTTAGAAAATCTTAAAAAAACTCTACATTAACCAAAAGTTTTTTTTTTTTTTTATCATAAAAATTTATGAAAATTTAAGTTTAGTTTTATATTATTATAATAATAATTTTAAATTTTTATAAAACTTAATGAACTAAGAAAAAAAAAAAAAAAATTATCTTACTTGTGCTAGATTAAGAAAGTTTTGAATGCTTTAATTGGACACTTCATCCATCCCTTGGCTTTGACATTATCATAATGATAATGATAATGTAAAAAAAACTATAATATCTGAACTGGTGAATAGTTTAAACTATGTTTTCTCACAACCAAGGTTAGCTTCAGTGGTTTTCTTTCTTTTTAATTCATTCCACCTGCTTGCTTAGAAAGGAACAACTAAATATGGCAGCAAACTTTCAAATAAATAACATACAAACCATACTATGCAAGCAAACTTTCAAATAAATAGCATACAAAAACTTGGCAAATGAACTCATATGTTTCACTCTTTGGCTTTGCTCCATCAAACTAGTTTTCTCATGAATAAACATCTTAAACTAATTCTACTCACAACTACTAGAATCATAGTGGAAACGACAAACCATGTAATCATATCATAATTAGGAAATTTGAATATGTTTCCATTCAAGGGATTTGTATCTGATATATGTGAAATCATTCAAAAGGACCGATACAATTCCTTGAAATCAAGAAACGTTTCTATCCACAAAATGATTCTCGTCAAAATAAATTTATGAAGTTGAAGCGTGCACCATTAGAATAAAATGAAATATCAGAATCTCCTTTTTCCTTCAAGAGACTCAGAATCTCTTCTTGTGGCTTGGCAGCTGCACATGGTGCAAATTGTGGATTCAAATTTTAGTTGGAGCATTGAGTTGTGTGTACACGTTGATGCCTCTGACAATGAAAATGGAAAAATGTTCGACATTGCGCGCACATTTCCTCTACCCAAATGGAAAAGGCGTCGACATTGCAGTCCATATTTACGTCCTAAGACTTCATGTTTACCACATGAACATGTAGCCATCTTTATTAGTCATTTTTATTCGCAAACATATAATTGCTTGAAAAGATCGCATTATAGAATAAATAATAAGTAATAAACAAATAAATAATAATTAATTAATAATATAATAATAATAATATCTATTTTTAAGGTGAAAGCCAAGCTAGATACCAAATTAGTGTATGAGACCCTCTTGTTTGTGGGACAAGGGACCCACCTCCGCGCAATGATTTCACTGGTAAGTCTACGAAGGCATACATAATCTACCCCCCTCTGGTTTTGAACTCGTGACCTTTTAGGAGGAAACACATGCTCTTAACCATTAAGCCCACTCAAGCTGTATTAACAACTAAATACATAATAAATTGAAATTTTAAATAAATATATATATAAATAGAAAGAATAAATAAAGTTAACGAAAAAAATTAAAAAGGATTAAAATAAGAAAAATATTGTTTTAAGTAAAACTTAAAACAAAGAAATAAAGGTTTGTATGTTGACATATTGATTGTATGCATATAGATTTCTTTCCAATACATTTTTATTTTTAGGACAGTTTGTTCTATTTAATAGATGAAGAGGGGGATGAGACTATTAATTACTTTGGAAGAAGAGTGTGGTGAGACAAAAGATTCACTAGTACTAGTAGTTGATAGAGAGTTCGTGGGCGGTAAACTGTAGAAAGACTATATGCAGCTAAGCCTACGGTTGGGTGGAGAGCCATCCTCTAAAATCTTGTCGTGGTTAACGGGATACAAACAATGTTTATCTCTAAAATTACAAGTAAAGAATATCATCGCTACAAGTAAGTCATCTTTCGTTATATTTTCTCAAAATTATTTGCTAATTAGTTGAATAGTTTTTGTGTTGATTATTAATCGCATGATTGATATAATTAGTTGTATATTTTAATTTTGGAATTGTTACATATAGTATTAGAGTGAGTTTAAAATCTATATGAACCCTAGGTATATGTTTGAGAAAAATACTTAACTAGAGTTATCATAGATACTCTAAATATATTATTATAATTCTTTTATTTTTAAAATTAAAAGATTTAATTCAATCTCCTCCTTGCTATGTTCTTGTACCATAATTAAAATTCTATGAAGGTGTGTCGTATTTCCAATCTTGTTTGGCTCGAGAAAAGCAAGTTGAACCCTCAGCCTTTGGTGTGACAACACACAATTATTCACACTTGAACATAAATCCCTCAAAAGAGTCATGATTTTTTATTTGGTATAACATGATAGATTTAACCATAGTTCGCTATGGTTTAGGCTTTATTTAACTATAAATTATATTTAACCATATTTCACTCTAGTTTAGGCTTCTTTTCCCAAGGAAAAATCATAATTTCCGTTAAAGTATAAAATGAAAATTACATGTACTAGATGCATTCACGCATATCTATCGATACAAAAATCAGATAATGTTGATTTTCCAACATAAGATCAAAATATTAACATTCAAATGTATAGTACCTCCTATGGAACGTAGTACTATCCAATAAAAAGTATGTGCAAATTATGCAACAGTTCATAAAAATTAAATGCATAACATCGGATAAGATCGATCATAAATAAAATTCATGTGAAGATTCTCTATAGCTCCTTGTTGTCATCAAAATTTATCCTATGGATCTGTAAGCTATCATGATGTCTGTGCAATAAAATATGAAAATGAGTGGTGATAGTACTGGTAGAAATATGCCCCATTGTGCTCTTGAATCATCTATTTACCCAATACTTGTTGTGCCCCTTCCTTGGATAACTAATCAAAAATGGTGTTTCTCCCGCTGCAAATGTATGCACATATAATGTCATCAAATTGGTCTCTTATATGAGTCTCTTCCAATAAATTTTTAAGAGTGTGTCTGTGACAATGAGTTGTTTGATTGAACTAGTCAATGACAACTTTTGGGTCTCCAATTACTTGCAAATTTCCACAACCCTTCTCTAGCACGAACAATAGGAGTAATTTCAAACTTAATATCTCAACGAAGTTATTTGTACCCGCCCCAAAGCCAAAACTCATTTTGAAATAATGATTTTCGCTCAGGTACAAAAATTATAGCTCCTCCACCACTGCTATTTGCATTTTCCACACCATCAAAATATGCCCAGGGCTTTGAATGATCAATGTGCTCAACTGTGATCACTTGAATTGTACCAGTGGGTGGGTCTTCAGGGATGAGATCATTTATGGTAAGTAGAAAGACACCTAGTTTTTCAGGATTGTACAACTATTCTATGAAAATCATTTTGTTCCCACCCATCCATATTGCCCAGTAAATAAGACACGGTAAATTCCGTAATTTTTTGGATTTGGGCTCCTTGCACCGTTCCTACCATTCATCGATTACCGATCCTCCTCTCCATCTATACCTGATATCAAGAGATTCATAAACTACATTCAAAATACATAATATTGTTGGACACGATATGAAAAGGTGTGCTAATGTTTCTTCAGAATTTTGACATAAAGCACACCATGAAGGTCCCTAGAGGGCCCTTTTATTTAATTTATCCACTATAGGAATTTTGTTAGTGATAATACACCATAGTAAAAGTATGGCTTTAGGGGGACTTTTTAACTTCCAGATTTCATTCCACCACTAGCTCTTTTCCTCTGCCTCCTTATACTTATATGTAATGAGATATCATTATTTGGGAGTGTATATACCTCTTTTGGAGTGTACCCCTGGCCACATATGGATTTAGCTTCTAAAATTGATATCTGATTAATTATTTTTATTCCTTACCTATTTAGATCATTTATGAGCTCGATTGGAAGTACATACCTTTCACTGTTGCCATACCAAGGATCAATTCCTATCAAAGCCTATTCCCCCGATCCAATTCTCCAAGCCATTCTAGATTTGATAATGTTGAATGAAGCAAACACTACTTTCCATATATAGGAGAAATTATATTTATATTTGTTTTGGAGTTGGATCCAATAAATAAGAGATACAGGATATATCTACTTCCTTACCATAATATTCGTCCATAGACTGGTATTCATAATCACTCTCCTCCCCACTTTTGCAACCAAAGCCCTAAAACGAGTATACAAATCCTTGATGCCCTGGCCACCCCACCATTTTGGTAGAGAAACATTCCCATTTAATCAAGAAAATACCCTACCTTATTTTTCCCTATGCCATAGATATCCACAACATTTCTTTTGAATTATGTTTAGGATTCCTTTAGGAATCCAATCAAGAATCATCCAAAAAAATGGGATTGCTTCCAACACAGATTTGATTAGTACCAGTCTCCCCACCCGAGATAACCACTTATGACACCATAAATTAATCCATTTTATATATTTGTTGGCATCCACATCCAATCCATTTTCCTGTAATCATTGGGTTTCAGATTAAAACTTAGATATTTTATTCCTTCCTCCAAATCGACCAGTTGGAAAATTTTTCCCTGATGAATGAAATTTCATCTCTAGAGCATCCAACAACTATAATAATTGATTTAAGTGGATTTATTTCCATGCTCGTGGATTTTTTAAATAATTGTGTGATTTGATACAAAGCAATAGCATCATTTTTTGATCCATCAAGAAATATCATAACATCATCTAACAAAAAAGGTGTTTTAGTGGCAGATCCATAATGATATATGTTCCTTTGAATTCACCTCTAACTTTTTCATTTGATATAATTATGCTAACACCCCCCATTACAAGTAAGAATAGTAATGGGGATAGAGGACATCCATGTCTGGGTCATCTCTTTGCATGGAAAAAAATAGTAGCAACACCATTACCCAACATAGAAAAGGAAGCAGATGTGATACAACACATGATCCATTTTATAAAATTGATATGAAAACCCAAATGAGTGAGTAACATCCTAATATAAAGTAAGCTAGTTTTATCATATGCTTTGGCTAGATCAATCTTTAATATCATTTCCTTTAATTTCATTTTCTTTAGGTTATGCATCGCTTCTTGTGCAACTCCTATAGCTTCATGAATTTATCAATTTTCCATAAGCATAAATTACTCTCTTGAAATATGGGAAGAGAGGACTGGTTTCAGCCTATTTTCAATTATCTTTGCAATGATCTTATATATGCAATTTCACAATGAGATAGGCTTGTAATCATCAAAAGTCTGAGGATTTTCAGCTTTTGGTACAAATTCTAAGAAGGTGGAGTTGAAAGAATCGTACATTTTACCGAAGGATCTACATTCTTCCACTACCTTCAAAATATCTCTTCCAATAAGGTCATAGAATTCCAGAAAGAATTCAACTGGCCAACTGTCTATCCTAGGGCTTTTGTCTTTCTTGAACCAGTGAAAAACTGCTTCCAATTCGCCCGATGTTACTGGAGCCATTAGTTCATTATTGACATCATCATGTACATATCGGTGAAAATAATATGTAGTCTAGATGATTTGAGAGAGAGATAAATCATGTTGGGCCTGAAATATGGATCGAAAATTGCTGACCCCCATTCTTTCCAGCTCGTTGTAAGAAGAGTCTTTCCCACCATGAGAATCTGATAGTTCCCATATGGTATTGGTTGCCCTCTGTCCCTTGGCATATTGTTGGAATAATTTTTTATTTTCATCCCCTGCTCGGAGCCATATGGATCAGCTTTGAAGCCTCCAAGTCTCCTCCCTATCACTGAGAAATTTTTTCTTTTTAATTCTAGTTGAATAAGCCACATTTGGGATTCATTACTATCATATCCTCCACCAGGCATCTCCAGACGTCTGATTTATTCTATAATTTTATTAATGTCTTCCTCATCTTTATTTCTCTTAAGCTCCGCACATTCCATAATTTTTTGTTTGATCAGCTTCATATTCTCTTCAAAAAATCTCGTTGCAAATCCCCATTCATATGCTTCCACATGTCTCCAATTGTTTCTAACTATTTGAATAAAACCCTGCTCCTTCAACCATGTAGCATCAAACTTGAAAGGGGCTTTTGGTTTCCTAGACTATCCAACGAGCTCCAAATAAATAGGAAAATTATTAGATACTCCACCAGACCCTACCCATTACTTGAAGAGAGGAATATTTTCTAGAAAAGAATCTTTAATTAGAAACCAATGAATTCTTCTAGAAATCACTTGATCCCTTAACCTACTATTTCTCCAAGTAGGCAATATCATTGTTAATCCAGTGTCAGAGAGATGATTTCTTTTTATCCAATGAGAGAAAAAATATGATAGTTGATTGTGCTGAGAATGAAACCCCCAAATTTCTAACATTCCCAAATAGAAGTTTAAATTCCGACCAATCACAATATTTGTTGATTGCATAAAGGATTTGTTCATTAATTTGTTCCAAAACTCCACCCTCTCCACAAATGGCCCATAGTCATTAATTATTCTAATCTCCACTCCAAGTTATTCAGAAAAAATTCCAATAGCTAATAAGCCCTCACATCCGCATGTTTTTAGAATCTTCAATAGTTTTATCGTTTATCCATATTTCAACCCCCTCCCCCCCCCCCAAAAAAAAAAAAAAAAAAAAAAATCTACCTTTGTCATTTAATGCAATAAATTCCCAATTTTGAAGCACCCATATTAACACATTTTCGATTTCCATACTACCACCTAAAGTCTCTTGTAAGAAAATCACATGAAGTATGTCCCCATGTAACAATTGTTTTAAGGCTAGTTTTTTGGCTAACTAGCCAAGCCCCTACAATTAAAAGAGAAGACCTTGATTTATGAACATGGGTTAGGGCTTGTTGTTCTCTAAGGACCCTACCTAAGGAAAGTTGGCGACCAACAACAATATCTTGACTGGCCTCATGAATGGATTTATATATATGATATTGTTTACCCTAAGGGAATTTGGGAAGTTTGGATAGTGATAAATGACCTAAACCCCCCTTTTCTTCCTTTAGAACATTTTCCTGTGATCTATATTTTGGTCTAGATCTCAAATTATATCGGGCCACTCTACAATAATTAGTTGATGTATCATCAGGAATGGATAAGGATGGGCTGGGAGGAGCGCAAAATACAATGACTGGCTTGATCGGATAGTGGATAACCCCAACATGTGACAAAGAGACCCTTCCTATCATGGACTCCATATTATAAACATAGAATTGTGCAAGTGAATAATTTTCATTTAGACCATTAATAATAAGAGGAGAGGAGGAGATACCTATCATCAAAGGTGACGAACTAGGAGCCCTTTCTAGAAATTTAGAAGAATGATTGAACCGATCCTCCTAAGCACCAATTTTTCCATCTATCTCCTATGTGAATTGTTGCCCTTGAGACAAATCCATCTGCCTTTGATCCATATTCTCGTCTGTCACCTTTTTATCTAAGCTGTTTTGGCGTGTCGAGCCACCTACAACCCTATGACCATGACATTTTTGAACCAGTGGGAACTCCTTGTAGATATGTTTGACTTCATGACAGTGATGACAACGAAATGGCACTCCCTCATAATCTAATTTATGATTATGAGTATATCCCTTATACTGCAAAATTATATTTACCACAAAACACTCCATGGTATCAAGTGAGATAAGCACACAAGCACATGTCATAATACCAGTCTCCAAAAAGGATTTATCATAGTATAGAAACTTACCCAAATCATCTCTTGTATGCCGAAATATATCCTCAGTCCAGAGATGCATAAGGAGACCCAACATTCTAAGCAAAATGACTCTAGCCCCCAAATTCTCCCTCTCTGGATCAAAGAGTGATTACCATCGCCTAAAATGAATGGGGGCTTGCTCAATATGCCAATGGATAACACTTACCCAACAAAGTTTCTCTGGATTGTCAAATTTGAGTGCAAACCATCCTCGCGACAAGACACATATCTTCAGCAGTGCTTTCAAGTCCTTACTCCAATTTTATTGTACCCATTTAATTAGATGAGCAATCATGTATCTTGGTCCCCTAACATTACCCACCAAATTTTTTTTTGCAGTATCAATGATCTCATCAAATCTAAGACAGTCTGCCAAGACCAATGATCTATCCCTTTCTTGTACCTTGGTACTTTTGAACTTCTTAGTCTTCTTCTGCTTTACTCCTTCAACCAGATTCCCATTAGCCTGCTGGTTATGTGCCCTTGTATTTTCACCATTAATAGGAACAGCACATGACTGTGAGAACTGTCCTATTAGGCCCCTATACTACTAGTGTAACCCCTTATTGTTATTAGTACAACCCACTTATTATATTTATGTACCCATGTAGTGCC